>QANU01046441.1:93039-162821 GCA_003254905.1 Nissolia schottii | reverse complement strand
AAAAAAAAAATAAAGAATAAAGAGACGGTATCTTTGGGTGTAGATCCCTAAATCTAAGAGCCCTTGAAGTTGAACAACTGTCAATCTGGGTTTTATGTACTTCAATTCATCTGATGCGTTGCATTCTTGTCTAACTGAGTGTGTGCCTCAGTCATTTTAAAGCTGCTAAAATTTCGTTCTCTCTCTCTCTCTGTCTTTAAATTTTTGTTTGATATTTTTCTCATTATTAACCACAGTAAACCTAACCTACGTATATACATTGGCATTTGGCAGCCAGATAATACCTATTCTCTTTTTACTCTCTCCCAGATTGAAAAAACCCTCCACAGTCCACACCCTATAATACTTATGTACGAAATTTAATGTCAACAAAGCAATGATGAAAACAAAAAAAACAAAAATATTAATACAGAGAATAAGAAAGGATAGAAAGCCATTAGCCCTTATTATTATACATATAATTAATTTTTATTCATTAATACTGTAATTAAATTTTTGCAGGCTCCTGGGCACTGCAATCCAGAGTATAGGATTGACACTTCTGGATCCTCTTCCAAATGCAACAACAACAACAACAGGCTTTCAACAATGCGTCCTCCCACGACTACTCATATCACTCATGAGCAAAGGGTTGTCAACCGCCGTGAGTATATCTCATTCATTTAGGGTTTGATTAACTGACAGTTTAATACAATTTTATATTGTTATTTAATTATGCACTGACACACCATTATATATACATATATATAGTTAAATATAACACTCATTGCTTGAAATATCATCTAAATAAAATAATTTGATTGGACTACTTTGTAAACATTTTTACACGGTCAGTTAGTGTATCAAAATCAAACTAATAATTTTATTGTGTAGATTTAGTTTTAACGTACTCATCATCAAGTTATTCATAGAGAACTTTTTTATACTAGCTAGTTATAGTATATCAAAATTAACTAGATATATTCATTAATGTTATTTACTACAATATATCATGTATGTATGTATGTATATATTTATCTGATGATGAGTTGTTATTTTCTTTTTCCAGCTCCCGAGAAGAGGCAGCGCGTACCTTCTGCTTATAACCAGTTCATAAAGTAACTAAATGCCATTACAAATTTTTTACTGCCTCTACATTCATTAAAAGAGCAGCTTCGAAACGTCTTTGTTTGTGTGCAGGGAAGAGATTCAGAGGATTAAGGCTAATAATCCTGATATCAGTCACAGGGAGGCTTTCAGTACCGCTGCCAAGAACGTAAGGACAAAGATTAACCAATTGTACATTTGTGTGCGCGTTAATTTCTGCTTGATGAATTAATAACACGAAAATTATCTCATTTTTGTAGTGGGCACATTTTCCTCACATTCATTTTGGGCTGATGTTGGAGAGCAACAATCAAGCTACGATGGACAATGTAAGTATATATTCAAGCAAAAACTATGAAAATTTATTATGATCTTCCACACTCAAGATTAATTAACTAATTTATTTATTTTGATTTTCGCTTGAGTAATTAATTAGTATAACTTCTTCCACCTAGAAAAGAAAAAAAGAGAGAAAATTCAAACTTCCAAGTTGAAAATTTATGAGCACTATAAATTGTGTGACATGTTGTGGTGGCTATATATATTAGGCGTTGGAACCTTAATCTAATTATGTTATTTGATTGTTTTTTCAGGCCTCTGAGAAGCATTTGATGTCAAGGGCTGCGCTATTGAACAAATGAAGGCTATGTCTTCATTTCATCTCTAAGGACTTCAGTTTCAATTTGAGTTTGTCAACTAAAGAATGTCCTGACTTTTAATGAGATTTAAGGACAATTTAACTTGTTTTCTTCCTCAGTGTACTTGTCAACTACTTACTACTTTGTTCAAGATGCTTTCACTTAATTTGAAGAATGAATGCTATTTTCCCTTGTCATCTTTTACAACTTCAATCGCTTCTAGCTAGCTGCTTAAGAGATATATATAATTGATAAACCAAATTAAAACATTTTCATCAAATGAAATACCAAAATTGAAGAGAAGATACCTTCTATATTGTTTTGTTAAGAACTTCAGATGTTGTAACGAATTAGCATCATAAAACTAATCAGTACTAATGTATGTTCTGGAGAACATTAATTATAATTAATGTAGTCTTGGAAAAACTTGATGCACAACTATCATCCGAGTAATGGTATTAACCAGCAATGTAATCTGGACACTAAAAAAAAATGTCCAAACACCATATACATATATATATATATAGTAAATTGGGGGAAAAAATATATTGTATTTGATAAAAACGTTTTTAACATGGATAGTATCAACACTCATGCGCGTGATATCAACACAATTATTTCTCAATTTTTTGAACACATTCTTTTTCTATCAAATCACACACTCTCTTTATCAGAGAAGACTCTCTTTCCTCTGCTCTAACTCTTGTATGAAGCTCACATGTTAAAACAGTGTCAACATAATAATAATAGGTATCAACGTAACAGAAATATATATTAACCTGATACATTTTTCTCTCTCCTTTGCTCTCACTCTCACTCCAGCCTAAAGCTCATTCACCCCTTAAGTATCTACACAATAGAAATAGGAATCAACGTACTAGACATATATATCAACATAATGCAGATAGGTATCAACACATTCTCTCTTCAGATATCAATGTAATGGATGTAAGTATCATCATATTATAAAGGTATATCATTAATGTTTATAAAAAAAATATCAATATTCTTTTTTTTATAATGTTAATACTTATTTTGATTGTGTTGATATCTGCGTGTTTTAAATAAAGTGAAGAGATTGAGAATAAGAGGGAATGTGTGTGATTTAATAGAAAGAGTGATTAAATCTTTTATTATATTTTGTGATACTCACTAGATATCATTAGGATGTTTATATATTGTAGTGTAAAAGTATCATTTCCCGTAATTACCCATGATTGTCTTGATCTTTTGTCTAGCTAATACAATCAGGAATTGGAGATCCACTTTCCAACAGTTCCATTGTTTTGTATATAATTAAGAAGTTAGACATCCAAATTGACATCTAGTCATTGCACTTAAAAGAGATAATTTTAATTATGAAAATGTCAAATTAACACAATACTTTCATCGTTAGTATAGAGACATTTTCAGTTAATATTATATTCAGCAATTATATAATTAAAATGCACACTTATTTTTGCGATCATTACATATCATTTTAGGTGTGTAAATTATATATATGACGAATAACATTTTCCCGTTTCAATTATGTTGAGAGTTGTATTAGACAAAGATCAAAAAGCTTGTCAATAACATACATACTCAAGCATCACACTCATCAATAAAATAATTAGTAAATGCTTGCATGAAGGATTCTGGTTAGGAAGTAAAAGCTTAGGAATTTTTTTATCATATGTATCCTGAAATCCGCTATAGACAACCGAATGATTTGAATTAGCTAAGTGAACATTAGGTGGTTAAGAGTGTCTTTGTTGTAGCTGAAACCAAAAAATCCGTACAACAGGTTAAGTTTTAAAAGGGTGCGTGTTTGTAGCGATTTTAAAATGCTGTAGTAGCCGTTTTAACTTTCAGTAAAACATTTACTGGCGGTTCCTAAAATCGTTAATTATAAAGCGGCGGGAGGCATTTTGCAGCGGTTTTATGAAACCGCTAGTATGACCGCCACCAAGTAACAACTTATGGCAATTTTAAACTCGATTAATTAATTGTGTAGATTTAGGAATATAAGTTTTAAAAAGTAGGAAGTTTAGAATTTTGTGACAGTAACTTAAAATATTTGTTTAGTTTAATGTCTATATATCTTAATTTAAATCCTGATCGTTCATGTCAAGTTAATTTAAGTAGTTTAATATTTGTTTTAAGGTTTCAGATTGTCTTGTAGCAAGAATTTTCTTGTAAAACATGAATCCATTTCATCTGTGGAAGACAAAAGAATGACCTTTCTTGTAAATAAAAAATTAATGTAAATTTTCTTTTAAAGTGAAGTTATTGACACTCTTTTATTTATCCACACTTCTTCTAAGCTTTAACTTTAATTTTCTAAACTACCCTTACTCCCCTACTCCCTTTTATTTAGTTTATTGTTTCATTTTATCTACTTACATCCTAATTATTTCTTTCTTTTATTTTCCTAAGACTCTTCCCTCTCTTCCATATATTTCTTTTTATATCCTATGAGACTCTTCCTCCATCCCATTACACCAGATTTTTCAACTTTTCTTTCCATAGAGATACTTTTTTTTATTTAACAAATTATAGATATGAAAAGTTAAAATTGATTAGTAAGCGAAATGAAATTTCAAATAATAAATTTAAATAAACATCACTAATAGTAATTAAATACATTCAAGAAAATGATATTAAAATTACAAAGAAAGACGATTGAATGAAAGATCATTTAACGAAAGAAATAGAAAAGGATCACAATATATGTGTGTATAATTAAAAGGATCACAATATATTAAAAATTTTAAAAAAATATTTCGTGAATTGCATAAATTTAATATTTTTTTAATTGTGAATATTATTATAATTAATAATTAAATATTTTGTACATATATATAATTCAAGATTTTTTTAAGATTAAAATAAATTTATATGAATATATTTATAATTTTTTAAAGTGTAATGAAATGAATCATATTTAAAATGATTAACCTAGCTCGACCTAATTGAAGTCCTAGTAAGATTTTGATACACATTTAAACCGTATATAATTAACTTAATGAGAAGAAAAAAATAATATTATTATGTGAAATTTAACTTTAGAGATTCATGGTCGCATGAGTGATAAAATTTATAAAAATGCTACAAATCTCTAAAATTTCCACGTGACAATTTTCATACAACAATTTTTTATATTATGTAATAAATAATATATAATAGAACAAAAGGAGTGTGTATTAGATTGAAATATTTGTTGCAATCTCACAAAGAGTATTGAAGATTAGAGGAAAGTGTGACATAGGGAGTAGAGGGAAGAATTTAGTAAAAACATGGAATAATTTTTATAAAATAAAAACAGAATAGTTATTAAAAAAAGGGAAATACTAAATAAATTAATGAATTAAGTAGAAGGAAGTAGGAAGTAAGGATAGTTTAGGAAACTAAAACTAAAAGTTATTAGTGGAGAGTGTGTTGATAGGGAAAAGAGAGTGTCAATAATTCCACCCAAAGTTTTATTCTATAATATATCGACTTAATTTGAGTCAAATTAGTTGAAGTCTAGTAAAATATAGAAATCAATAATTTAAGGGAAAAACAAAAACTTGCCTTCAATTTTTCTCAATTAATGATGGTGAATTAATTTACGCCTGAGCGAGGCTACGAAGACAAGACACCAAGTATTATTCCTTTGAATTGCTGAAAGATTTCAAAATACCAACCTGTGCACTGTTTCATTGAGGTTGAAGTTTATGTTTAGAAAAAGTGGTTGTAGGCCTAGCTAGGTTTGCTTAAAGTAACATCCAGTTCGCAGTGCATAGAAGGAAATTCAATTTTATTTATATTTTTACTTTTCGTCGATTTATTCATATAATTCTTTGTGTGCATCAGATGTTAATGAAATGGAAAGGGACAAACACCAAAAAAAAAAGTTTATTTTCTTTTTCTTTTTAAAGTGAAAAAAATAAAAATATCCAAGAAAAGATTTGATACTAGTGTCCAAGCAGACTCCGACTCATAAATTAACGAAGGGCTTTTCGAAAAGGAATTTTCATGGACCACCATTTTTGGCATTATGGCATCCCCCATTACACCTTACATTCAGGAATCTTCATGAAAGCACTAAAAATGAAGCAGCCACTTTTGCAGGTTTGCTTCAAAAATTAGGTTTGAACTTTGATCACTACACCGATTATTGACCAGCTTTGTGTGTGATTGATGTTGTCCCATCCTCTCAGACAGCAGGCAAAAAAATCATCACAAAATGAAATCACCATTAAATATTGATGATGTCTTATACCCCTTTTCTCCTCCAAAAACCACTTTGCTGTTAAGCAAAAACATCAATGTCAAGTTTAGTTGGAACAAAATCAAACAAGCTCGGACAAACGATTTTAGTTTTTAGGTGGGAACACTGCAATGCCTCAAGGCTTTTCGAGTGCATAGAAAGGTACTTACAAATTATTCACTAACAACCTCCTTACACCAGTCAACAACAAAAATTCGAACTCTTAACTTTTTGATACAAGAGTTCAAACCTTAACCAATTATATTACTCCTTGTTGGCTGATGTTATAGGTAAGTTAGATCAACATCTTGTAGACTATAAATACAAGAAAAGTGGAAAACATGGCATAACTAATTACTTTCTTAACTAGAAAAGTATCTTATTGAATACACTTATGAGAGCAATTAACAAACTGTACAAAACTCCCACTAAGTATATATAGTCTAGTGAGAATAGAAATACATTTAACCTTTATCTTAAGAGATTGTTTTTAAGAGCAACTCATAATCTAAAGATCATAAGCCAATAATTTTATTGTTGAGATAGAACTTACCCCTAATTTATACATGAGCATTTAGTAATTTTAATTTTTCATAATAAAAAAAAAACCTGTGTACCACTACTTGACTACTTGTTGAGAAATGAGAATGTATCACAGTTTATGTTTCTAAATGTTCTTTTCTGGTACTTGATTACCACTCTTTCTATTCTAGTTGTCTAAAACTAAACATATATATTAAGGTAAAAACAGAACATCTTAATTAAAACATAAAATCGTATAAATTGCATAAAGTTATGCTTATATAAAAAATAAAGTTTTATTTTTAATATAATTATTATTCACTTTACATTTATTATATATATAAATGCTCAATTACAACTAAAAATAAAAATATGAATAAAAAAATTACTCCTAAATATTTTAAAATCTCAAAAAATATAAATATAAATGGTTAAAACGAAAGGAATGAAATGTTATATATTATATAAATATAAAAATGAAGGTAAATTGAGTCTGACAATGAGAATCTGAAACGTCAAAATCATGTCTGTTAAGCATTGAATTCTTTTGAATGTCATTTCATGTCTGACTTTCCCAACCCAGCCCACCACTTTACTGCCACACCGCAGCAGTAGCAGAAGAGAGCAGAACCCCCCACCCCCCCCCCCTTTTTTCTCTTTCTCCTCTCCCTCTGCTCTTCTTTCTCTCGCCCTTCCCTTCCGCACTCTCTCGCCTTGAAGTTAATGCCTCCTTTGTCTTCATCCATTAGAATTTACTATATCCTTATCATGTTTTTTTCCCGTTTTTTCCAACAGCTGGAGTTTTTTTTTTGTTAAAGTAGTAGGTTTTAAGTTTATAATCCATGAATTGTTCATTCAAAAAATATAAAAGTTTTAAAATTTTAATATAAATTTTTATCACTTTTATTTTTTTAATAGATGTTATAAGGATATATTTTAGCCGAATTCATTTTTTATAATTAAGTAACAAATTTGAAGATACAATGTTTGAAAAGTAAATTATTTTCAATTTTTCAGTTATGTGCTGGAGTAGTTTGTTCTTGTAGCTGAGGCAGACGCTTTGAGAGAAGATTCTTTACGATAAAAATTTTTATTTTAGAGGGTAAAGTGAATTTTTCACTATTATATCATTACATTTTGCTGGGATAAAAAGAGAAAATGAAACAAAAGAAAATATAATAAAAAACAAAAAAGAGAAAATAAAGATAAAATAGTATTTTTCTCTCTTGTTGCTTGATTTATTAGAAAAGTGAAAAGAAAGAAAAGATAGTAACGTCTAAATTGTCTTTTTATCCATTTTTATAATAGAAAAAATGGATATAAGATTAAAATTGTAAATTTATGATTAAAGCATACTCTTCCTTGATTTTCTTCTCATCTTTGAGGAGAAAACTTTTTAGGTAGGACTCACTATAAAGTTTTTTCTCTCCCATTTTTCCTTGTTGTCCAGCCAAGAGAAAACCAAATTTTCTATCCATTTTCCCTCTTTCTCTGTATAGAGAGGTAGGGTTCTCGGTGCAATTTGAATCTTGGAGCTCCTATGCGGGTTCGGGATGCCGGAGCTGGTACCTGCAAGAACTCCGACGCTCAAGCCAATGAAGGTAGGATGATAGAGTAAGGTCAAGGGGAGATGGGTTCTAGGTCATACCTGGTGTGCTGGGTCGACTTAAATGCTTGGGTGGCCGAAGCCGTGACTTCCGCCACTACAAGAAAGCAGTCTATTACCGTTCAATCATTACCTTCGGACAAGAGGTCGACAGTATTACCGTCGGATAACAAAAATACCTTCGATGGTAACCGGTTAGCTATAAAGAACCGGGGTAGAAGCGTCAAGTTACCATCGGACACATTAGCCGACGATAAGAGCAATGGTAAATATTCGCGGGAAAAGGCAAGAAAAGCTTACCGTCGGTCTGTACCGACGGTAAAAATGTGAGATTTGTTAAAAAAAAAAAAAACACATTACCGCCGGTTATGCTCGACGGTGACCACCTCAGAGCATGTCTTCCCACGTTCGTGACTCTATGCAATAATTGCATGTGTTACCGTCGGAACTTTCTGACGGTAACACCAACCACCACCACGTTATCCCCCCTCGGTCGTAATGTTAATCATTAAAGGCTTGTTACCATCGGACATGTCCGACGGTAATCGCCTCGGAATAATAACCGACATGTCTTCCCCACGTTCAAAGCACCAGCAATAACTATCCAGTTACCGTCTTATAAGTCCGACGGTAACCTGAAAAGCTTATGCTTTAAAAACTCCTCACCCCCTCACGGCAGCCCCCACTCTCCAAACTCTCTCAAGGTCTCTCACACTTCTCCAGCCTCCAACTTCTTTCTCTTAAACTCTCCGCAAGAAGAAACAAACTCTCTCACACTCTCTCGTTGCGCCACCACTTCCCTGCCACCGTCATTGCCGGTGCCGCCACTCTGCATTTGTGGTACGAGCACATAATTGTGTGTGTGTATATATATATATTTTAATATTGTTATTATATGTTAAGTATGTTGGTTATGAAAATTTATGTGTTAAGTTGATTATTAGTAATTGTTAGGTTGATTAGGTAGAAAAAAATTAGAATAAGTTAGTTTAGCTAGGTTAGTTGATTTTAGTTGATATTAGGTTAGTAATTGTTAGGTTGATGTTAAATAATAGGTTAGTTTAAGTTAATTTAGAAATTAGAATTAATTATAGTTTAGTTTTGTTAGAATTTAGAAATTATAGTTTTAAATAATAGTTTAGTTTAAATTTAAAGAATTAATTAGATTTAAAGTTTATATTTATATTAAATTAATATAATAGTTTAATGCGAATTAATTGTTAGGTTAGATGATTTCGTTGGGTTACTTATATTGTTATGTTAGAATTGAATTTTATTAATTACATTAAATTAAGTATTAGAAATTTGTGTTAGTTATTATAGGTTAGTGTATTTTTATATTAAGTTAATTAGTTATTTTATTATGCTAGGTTTTTGTTAAATTAGATTTATTATGCCTTGGACTTCCTTGATCGTGCGGGGATCTTATGCTCAGAATGACTTCACACTTTGCGGGATTTTCTTCAATTTCGCGTTGTGTGATCATGAATTCTAAGAACATCTCGGCTTCCACTGCGAATGCGCACTTAACTAGATTCAACCTCAGATTGTGAAGGCGTAAAGTGCTAAAAATTGTATCCAGATCTGAGGTTATCGTTTCCTCCATGGATGAATTTACAATCATGTCATCTACATAGACCTCGACTATATTTTTAGTTAATTCCAAAATTTCATAGTGAGGGTCGCAGTGAAAATCACTGCATTTATTGTGTTCAACATGGGTTAACCAGCATTATGTTGTAAGCAGAGGGCTTATCAACCACAAGGAACTTCACATTTTCTGTCCTTGTGGCGAGCTTGAGTCCCACAATTAGATATAGGGAGACATAGCCGTCCGAGGAGACTGTTTCTCCAAAGAAGCTCACAAGATCCTCAGGGTAATGCTCCATGTTAGAATTCTTCAAACTGAGTTGATTAAAACAACTCTTTAAGATAATATTTGCCTAGCTTCCCTAGTCCAACAGTACTCGTTTGACTCCAGCATTTGCCAACGTTGCGGAGATGACCATTGGATCGTCATGTGTCTGGGTAGTGTGAGAGTAATCTTCCCTAGTGAATATGATATCAGGGAGGTATCTTGTTCCGCGAACATTGTAAATTGTTTCCTTGTCTATATGTAATTTGGAGATGCATGTCTTTTCCTAGTGGATATGGTGGAACAACCTCTTGCAAATCCACCGACTATGGTGTTGATAACCTTGGTGGTGCCAGGTCTCCTAAAATCTTTGTATTTTCGTTCATCGGGATAATATTCGTGTCTGCGGTTATCCCTAGTAGAATTTCTTTTATCTTGATCTCTGCTATCCATTCTTCTCTTTCTCTCCTGTACAACGTACCTTTCTAATTTGTCACCGCATGCCCAACTTTCCACTTCATCTTTTAAATCTGCACACTCCTCGGTATTATGGTCATAAGAGTCGTGGAAGCTGCAAAATAGAGTAGTGTCTATCCCCGGCCTCAACCGTATTGGCCTTGGCTTGGGTAATCCGTCTTTGTGCTGGATTTCCTTGTACAGTTGTGTCAGGGATATGGTAATCGGTTTATAATTAGTGTACCTTCCCTCCTTTACTATCCGTGGACGATCGTTGCGCAGATGGTCAGCACGCCATGATTGACAGAATCTCCTTCTTGGGACCTCACAAATATCTTTGGGGAGTTCATTTTTGATGGCTTGCATGCCCTCCTCTTGGTACAGGTATTCCTCGGCCCTTTCTTGAATCTCTATCAGCCTTTGAGGTGGGCTTTTGGACAAATTCTTCGCAAATAAGCTTCCTTTATTTAGGCCATTTGTGAGGCCCATTAGCACCGCCTAAGGATGGAGATTCTCTATCTGAGCACACTCCTCGTTAAAACGATCCAGGTATTGGCGGAGTGACTCATCCCCTTTCTATGTTACTCCCAAGAGGCTTACCGTCGTCTTGGATTTCATTCTCTGCGTGGTAAAGTTTGCAACGAAACGCTCAGCCAAGTCGTCAAAGGTCCTGATGCACTTAGGTGGTAGTGCATTGAACCAAACAAGAGCCCCTTTTCTCAGGGTAACTGGGAATGACTTGTACTGGATGGTGTCTGAGGCTTCATCTAACACTATTCTGTGACCAAAAACATCTAGATGATGTTGAGGGTCGGTGGTGCTGTCGTACGGTTCCATATTAGTGCGAGGACGGAAACTGTGGGCGGGCACCGTGTCAAGTATGTCATTCGCAAAAGGGTGGTTCCCTTCTTTTTGCTTTCCTTTCAGTAGAGCGTCCCTTATCTGCAGCATGGGTCCTGAGTTTCGTGGAGGCCCTATACACGAATTTCTGGACTTCTTCATTCACCTCTAGGGCGTATCGGCCACCATCGCGGTTAAGACCGTCGATGTGGCGTTCTCTTTCGTCAGGTTGCTTTATGATATGCTTCTGCTTTCGCTCTGCCTCATTCCTAACTTTCTCAGCTGCAACGTGAATCTCCACCTACCTTTTCCTCTCGTTGTCATCCTGCTTAAGTTGGAGTAGGGTCATCTCCAACTGTGCGATCTTTTCTGCTTGGTCTCTTACAACATCGTCTAGGTTTGGATGAGGGGGTAGGTTATTTTCCACTGCTGGCCCTAAGGCTGATTTAGTTGTGAGGGTGGGATCTTATCACGAGGGGGTAGGGCTTATTGGGATAGTGGAACATGGGTTCCCACGGATGTCCACGGAGGTTGCAATGCGATTTGTATTCCTGGTATTCTTGGGTGGCATGGTAACAGAGGTTCTTCAAAATCCAAAAGTTTATGGGCTGCCGTAAATTCCCTACAAACGACGACAATAGGTAGGGTCCTCGGTGCAATTTGGATCCTGGAGCTCCTCTACAAGTTTGGGATGCCAGAGCAGGTACCTGTAAGGACTATGACGCTCAAGCTAGTGAAGGTAGGATGATAGAGTAAGGTCAAGGGGAGATGGGTTCTAGGTCATACTTGGTGTGCTGGGTCGACCTAAATACCTGGGTGGGAGCCGTGACTTCTGCTAACTAGGGATTCTCTCACTCGGATTCCTTTCCGAGGTCCGTGGAGTAATGTCCGCCGAGGGAATGCGTCACGGTTCGAGGATCTCTCTGAGTGTTTATTGGGGAGGAGCTTGTTTGGGTTAATCTTTCCGTGGATCTTGGGGTCCGAGTTTCTGAATGGGCCTTTAGGGCCCAGTCCATAACACTCTCCAATTTCTTTCCTCTTGTTTTCTCTTAAACCAAGCAAATGGTAAAGTAGAGATAATTCTCATTATTCATTTTAATGGTAAAAATTCTCACTTTAGAAGTTCATTGCTTAAGCGCTTTATTTATTATTTATCCTTTCCTTCACTTCTTTGTAGTTCTTTTGTATTAATCTACCCAAAAAGAAAAGTCAAGTAGGGTTCAATTTGTATCTTTAGGTCTTTTAAAAATTTTTCCTTTTCATTGATTTCAGAGTAATGTTTTTAGTTTTTCCTCCTTTATTTTTCAGTGTTCACTGTCAATAGCGACTAATTTCTCATCAAGACTTTGAGATCATTGAAGTAAGTATATGTCTCTCATGCTTAAGAAACTCAATTTTCTACCAATTACTTCCTCTGTGACTCAATATTAATCCATTTTGCCTTTTTATATTCATTTTTACGTATAACCAAACTACATACTACTCGTCCAATAGTTTGCTGGTAAACTCTAATTTTTTTTATTAACATTAAGAGAAACGCTCCTCATAAGGCAAGATAATGAGACTGAGTGCCTAAATTAAATGATATACTCCATCTCACAAGCTCAAACACACGAACTATCTGGTCATGTGCTCCCTTACTGTCTCTTAACTTTTGAGATAAAGATCATTGGTTTGTTTATTCTTTTTTTTTTAAAAAATTTTTTTCACCTCTAGAAAAATCAAACACATGATCCTTTAGCTCAATACCAAGGGAGATGTGTCACTTGAGCTAAGTAACGATACATGTAACATTCGAAGTAACGATACATGTACTATATATTGTTCACTTTATCATATCTTGTTACTAGTTTAGTTGAGCTATATATACATATATTGTTAATATAAATTTGTTTACATAAATAATCATAGGGTTTTGGTTAAGGTCATTGGTTACAAGGAAGTTAAAATATTAAGTTTTAAGTTTATAAAACATTTAATGTCCTTATAAAAATACAAGTTTTATATTTTTTAATACAAACTTATTATTTATACTTTCTTAACAAGTTTTCTAAGAACACTTAGTAAAATTCATAATTATATTTTATCGTGGTAATAAAAATGGTTAACTTTTATGCTGACTAATTTAAGTGTCACTCGCTTGTATTATTGTATCAAAACTTACATGAATATATGCAACAATTCTTTACATTGATTGATTGTATGTCACAATTCAACTCTATAAATATTCATTATTCTCTCAGAGTTATCAATTGATGTGCAAATTTTAAGGAGTTGTAGATCTAATTTAATCCAAATACTTATAAATGTGACTTTTGGCTCTAAGATAATTTTGCAATAACATTCCTCCTATACATGCAAATATATTAGAGCACTATTATCTATAACAAATATAAAAAAAAAAGTCACATTTTTTTAATTAAATTTTACATATTCTTTTTGTCCTCACAATAATTGTTCACTTATGTAAAAAAAAACTTACTACCCACCGCAACAATTATTATTGTTTGGTTTTCGTACCTGCCAAAGTCCACTAATTTATTTATAGTGATGATGGACACCTTTTAATATATGTGAAATTACATATAAATAAATGAGAATTTCAATTTTGTAAGTGATAGATTGGTCGGGGATAACAAAATGTAGGGTGCTATATGTTAATATTTGTAGATTTCAATTATCTAAATAGTAAATCTACCTAAATAGTTTATTATACGTGACCAATTTATTTAATTTTATGAAATTTACCATAAACGTTACTAAAATTGTCAGTTATTTACACATCAATCAATCTCTGTATGCCGAGAAAGATATCTAAAATAATTTTTCCATACCACTAGCACCCACCTTGAACAATGAAACCTATCAATTGCCATTTCTTTACAACCCGAAAAGAACTCTAGAAAAAGGAGGCCTTGAAGGATTATTTCCCAAAGGCAAGGGGTTGGGCCCTATTGTTTTTGGATGGGGCCCAAGGGGGAATGGGAAGGTTAGCCTTAGGGGGGGGCAAAGGCACAGAGGTGAGTGAGTGAGAGTGGTAGTAACACTAACACGTGATTCCATTCCGTTCCATTCCATGTATGGCATCCCGTTCCTACCGCAGCATTGCTTCCTCGCTTTAATCCAAAATTCTCTTTCATTTCGTGATGGCCACAGTAACGCGTGGCGCTATGTCCTCTGCTCTGTCTCTTTAGGACCACACCAAGTACAACTAAAATTCAAATTTTCATTCATTCCATATATCATCACTCTACCACATGATGAAATTGTCTATTAGGCTTTTTTGCTTAAGAGGCTTATTAATTAATTACATGAATTCCAGCAAAACAACGCGTATTACATAAGATGGCAAAGATTATTATAATTGTTATTATTTAGCTCATTGTTGATCGGTACATGATGAAAATGTTATTATTATAATGTTTTACTCAAACATCCACGACAATGAAACTAACCAATAATAAGCAATGGGTTGACACAAAAGAAAAAGGAGGAGAGAGAGAACGTGGGAAGGAAGCTTCCTTTCTATTAGTCATGTATTGCAATTTGCTACACAAACACTCATGTTTAAGATACATAAGCAATTAAAATTAAAAACTTGTAGAACGAAATATAAATGAATAAGAGTTGTGCTATATAGCACAACACAATCTTGCTCGATATTGCACGACAAATAATCGGATGCCAATTTTCACAAGCTTAAATGAATAACTTTTTTTTTTAAAAAACAAAAACAATAAGACTAACGGTGATGTGGTTGTTGTGACAAAGTGGCGCATAACTTTGTCTATCTAAACAGCAATTTCCAATGAATAATTTCCCACGTTCAGTTATTCCCTTTTGTTAATTAGTTTTCAGCTACTCAAACAATGATAGGAGAGACCATCCCCTTGACTCGGTTCTTCAGTTCCTCAAAGGTTAAAGACAGAAACAAAAATCCATTAGACTAAAATTAAACTCGAGATAGAAGATCAAACTAGCACTTACCTGGTTGGTACGGTATGTCCATGCTTTATCACGGTCCAATGAAAAAGATAGAACAGCAATTGGAAAAAAGTTCTCTTTTTACCCCCCTTCTTTCACTGATGTGCCCAGTTCACAATCCATTTTTCCTGTTGGGCCTTGGACACAAACAAATAACGAGGCTCTAAAAACCTTTGGCACTGTCACGCCGACAAAAAAAAAAAAGACCCCCACTAGGGTTGGTGGCCTTAATTTAGCATCCTAATTAATGTAATACGGATCGCATGTGGGCTTAGGTATGAATGTCGTACGACAGTGACAATAATAAAACGAAATTGGAGGAGTCATCAGCTTGCCAAAATCACCCACTCTTTGACATCCCAACTGTGAAATAAAGACAAAAACAAATATAGAATAAATAAAACTAAAATTTGCTACAGAGCCATATTACTTCTCACAAGTTTGGTGTCACAATAATGTGACAAAGTAACAATGTAACTATTAGATGAATTATAGATCCTGCCATTATTTCTCATCCAACTACTACTGATTTTGCCGAAAGCTAGTAGTAAGTGACATCCCCCTTGACCTGTGCCAAGGGGTTATGTTCGAATCTCCTTAAAGAAATATAAAATGTCTGACCAATCCTTAATATTTTTGATAAAAGAATAACTACTAATGTTTTCATTAGGAGTCCTGCTACACGTACACCAAAAAATATACACCATACATACACCCTATACTTATATACATAAAGTTTGTGTTTTAATGTTTGTAATGTTTGTGTACTTAATTAAATATAATTGAGAATATCATCTATACGTTTGTAATGTTTGTACACTCATGAGAATAAAGTTTGTGCATTATTAATGGTGTATGTATGAGTGTATAAAATTAAGTGTACATGTAACATTTTTGTTTCAATTGGAACTACTCAAAATTTGCTACATCATTGTGGAACTGTTTTTCAGAAAGATCTTGACATGTTGGGCTGGGCAGCACAGCCCAAAAGCGAAGAGATTAGAACCCCCACAAACTTCGGCTTTAATACGGCCCATTTTCACTTGACACGTTTAAAATGCATCGTTCACGCAATGGACCATTAGATGCTCACGACGACATTTGAGGAACCGATTGGAAAAAGAGAGAATAAGGTCAAATGCACCTTTTTGCTTTTAAAATTCCGCAACTTATACAAGAGTATTATTAATCATTATTTTTTATTTACAATATTTAAAAATATATAATAATAAAAAATTAATGTTCTTAAAATACAAATTAAATTTACTATAAGAATATGCAAGAATTTCTCTACAAGTAGAGCAAAATGTTCCGCATTTTAAAGACCGTTTTGGGGTATGAATTTTTAAGGCTTCTCACATTTGAACCAAAGTTGAGATGACTTTAATTATGTCGCCACTCACGAGCATAATTATGAACAGCAATATTTATTGCTTGCTTGCAAGACTAGCTTATACCTTTTTATTTTAAAGCAAAAACAATAGTATAGCGGTTGGTTTAAGCGTATCTTTTGTGTGATTGGTGTTGGTCCCCATTGGAGAGAATGACCTTGTGATGGATGGTGTTGGCCACTTAAAGATCACAGAAAAAGATGCTGAAACAGTGAAGGGTGAATCCTGAGAGGTCCACCTTGAATGAGGGTTATGACTAGAAATTTTACTAGATGGAAGTGATGAGAGGCTTCTTATTTTTCTTCAAATACCACACAAGGGTGTGAGTGGGTGACCACCATATCTTCAGTGGATATCTTTTGGAACCCCACGTGATGCAAGCAGCTTGTGAAGGACCATTGCACTTTCATTCTCTTGTTCAATTCAACATTCCTTGAATTAAATTTAACACCTCTAAACGAGTAAATAAATTCATATCTACATAGACTTTAGACATGGTCCCATATCCTTACAATAATGCTTTTTCTTTCTTCATTAAAGCAAATAAGATGGTAACAGGATCATTAGATGCAAAAACATAGAGCTTCAGTAGATGGAAATATGCTAGATCAATACTACATGCGATGCAAGCATATCCTAATGAGAAAACCTGTTCTGTGATTGAAGCTATTCACACACTCACTTGTACAAAAAGCAACGAGAAAAACTCTGAAAGGAAACATTAGGATAATAAAGGGGTTACTCTAAAATGAACTTTGACCTAAAAATACAGGCCATCTTCAGAAATCTCCAAGCCATTAATTGGCCTGACTAATCTGATCTACAACATGCATAGCTACCTTGATAGAATTCTGAACCAGCCATTCAAACAAGATAAACGAAAACCCAACAAATGTACCTACAGATTTGTTCCCTTTCAAGTTTTAACTTCACAGTATATCGGAAAGCCTATTTTCTCATATTTCTTTTCGTGATCGGAAGATTATAGCTTTGTGGGGTGAAATTTTGGGCAAGTATACATACTTTCAGAGGTTAAACTCTTTTGGGTGGATTGGTAAAGTTTCTAAAACTAGAATAGTCAGTAATCCTTCAAGAATTCGTAATATTCTTCAGTGTTGATACCTTGAACATGGTGAAATTCCAATTTATCCTACATGTTGAATTTGAACAACGAGAAATTCTTGTATGCTCCAGGCGCACATTTAATGCGTGCTCCAGGAGCATTATCAACCAATCATTTTGATTTATAGTATTTAAAAAATATATAAAAACTAAACAATGAGTGATTGATAATGTTCTTGGAGCACGTATTAAATGTGTTCAATGAGCATATAAGAATTTCTCTTGAACTTGCCTTCAAGAAAATTACACTTGAATACTTAACAAAGACTTCATTCATTTGTTACCTATAGGTTCACCTCTCCCTAAATCTTAGGCTGTTAGGTAGAGACAAATGAATGGTATTATATCTTAACATATTCTTTACTCAAGATCCACTTTATGCCACATGAATAAATCTGTAATTGCACATTTGAGTTAAAAAGTGTTCTCTTTGCTCAAAGACTGACTCTGATAAATATTATTCACAGTTTCATTCCTCATCTGAGAATCCACTTCCTCTCTTCTTGCCACACCAATAACCCTACAATTGCGACCTATTCTTTAGTACATTCCCCCATTTAAAATAAAACTAAAAAACTTGGATATCTTTTGCTACGAGGTATCTCACAATTCCAAGCTAAAATCCTAAACACTTGGCAAATTTAAAGGCAAGATCATGCAGAGTCCCACCCAAGAAGAGTTCAATCCATAAATTTATCCATGCTATCTATGTTGGACCTTTTCCAAGCACTTCCAACAGCACAAATCCTCTTTATCACTATCATAATGGCTAAATTTAGAACCAAAATCTGATTTGCAATTAGTTCCACAGCATGTCAAAAACTTTTATGCATGTTTAATCCATAAAAAATGACTTTATATCATCAAAGCTCAAGCTCAGAACATGCGCATACTGTCACAACAAAATCACGACTTTGTCAATTTTACACTAGTCAATTTCAGGTCAGATCATTTTTCCTTTGGAACATAACCTCATCCATGTTTACAAGATAGATGGCTCACAATTTTGACTAACATAGATAAAATATAAATATAACTAAATATATACAGATGGACATACATGTGCACGTACGTACAGAGAGAATACAGTTGTATAACTACAATGTGAAAGTTGTGGAGATGCCACTTTTTCTCTAGTTTCGTATGAAGCACAGACATTCCTTACATATAAATTAACTTGGCCTTGTTCACCAGTCTGCCATTTGCCTACTAGCGACAAACATGCTGATTATCAAGACAAGTATATCACCACTTTTCCATATGAATCTGTACATATAATGGGAATGGACAGCAGAACTAGCTCCACCATTAAAATCATTGTTTTTGTGTACAAGCTACATGCATAATGAGTACACTACTTGTGCTTAGTCATCAAATGTCATAGAGAGCCCTGGAGGATTTTATACTAATTCAACAAAGACAAAATGCAAGCTTGTATGCCCAGAAAACTGACAATAGATACAGGGGAACTGGAGAATAATCTCCCTTTTAAAGTTCTTAACTGTTACAAAATTTCTTCGACACAATTCCAATCAATTCCCAGAAAATATAAATTTGTATAAAATTAGAACTAGTAACTAATTACAAGACTGAGGTATTAAGAAAACTCAGACAAGAAAAAAAACTTAAATATCCTTGATCATGAGACATATAATATATCACTATAAATAAGAACCAAAATGCCAACAATAGTGATTAATATTAACAAAATAAAGGCAAGTGAATTGATCAAGTGACCAAACTCTAAAGAAAGATCACAATTTTTAGTCCAAGGCCACATATGTTGATGGATAAAACTGTTACTGTAATTGATTTAATGAATTGACTGAGAAAAGCAAAACTATAGCTAACAATAAAATACTCGGAAAAACCCACATACAGAAAAGATTTTTTGTTGCCATGGGAAAAAGTAGAAATCCCACCCCTAGTAACCCCTATTAACATAGGAACTGGAAGTGGAATGGAAGGTATAATTCATGAAGATTGATGTGTATCAGTGAGCAATGAGTGCCACAGATTTCATGCCATCACATCATTATTTCCACTTAAGCACAGGACACTAAAGTGCTGTGACACAAACCTAAAATGATTAATTTCAACTTTCAATCGCCCAACAGGATGTCCATGATGCATAATAGCCTCTACAAATACCAAAATCCATGCTCTCATTGACCTATACCAGTTAAAGACAGTATCAACATTATCGCACTCACATGTCACGAACCAAACTTTTGCAACAGATGAACCAACATAGATGCTTAACCCACTCTTCCATGTTCCCAGATATTGAGGAGATACGCGGATTGGCAGTTCACTTCAATCAATTTAAAGCAACAGCCCTTAACAAGCACCAACATGCACTCAGTCCTAAAAAGCATTCCTTTAACCACGAATAATTGTAACTGCTACTGTATGCATAACAGTGCATCCACATTGTAATTACTAAGCTAAGTATTGAGAAATGCTAAAGGGTCCTAGTTATTTAACCTAATTATCCCCCAATTATGCCTATGAATGACACTTGGCAATAATGTTCTCTTTTCTTCCTATTTTGCCCTCCAATATTGCAAGGTGTCTTCATGTAGTCATCAGAAGGATAATTAAGCTAAATAGTTAAAATGCTTTATTATTATTCATGCAAATTAGTTGAGCTGTTACACGTAGTTAGAACTCAGAAGTTAAACAATTCTGCTACATGTACACCCTTATTCCATACACTATACATACATCAGTATTGAAATATTGTGGGCCCCATACAATAACAAACTCATCCACTATCTCCCCCACTCTCACCAAAAAGTGCGGGAAGCCACGCTTCCTGCTTACATTCCATTTCGTTTCAACTTCCTCCCTCTCAATTCTTCTTTTTCGTCCTCTTCGTTCTTCACTCGTTCTTCACACTTCTTCGTTCTTCACTCTCTTCTCCGCACAAGCTTCGTTCTCCGCGAGTTCGTTGTGCTCTCTACGCAAACTTCCTCCAAGAAAAGCCACCGAAGAAGAAAGAACGACCTCGAATACTGGTGAGTGCATCGAACACTGCTTAGGTTTTACTTTCTCCGTTCGCTTTTCCTTTTGTGTTTCACTAAATGCATTTCGCCTGAACACAGATCTTTCTTTTTTCGAAGAAATCAGTTAATCTGTTCTGTGATGCTTGTATAATGCTTGTATAGTGTGTGTGTGTGTGTGTGTGTATTGCTTGCACCTCACATTGTTTGTGTTCTCGCAACTGTTCTCTAGGGTTTTTGCATCTGTAGTGTGGATAATGTTGGTATTAGGGTTTGTTTGTCGATTTGGAATCCGTCTACCTTTGTTCATCTTTTGTTTCGAGAGCATTTCGTTTGAAAAGAAGGATTCAACAAGGTTTTTTTTTGTTTGTAAAAATTACTGAGTATAATGTTTGCATTTTTTGCCTATAATGTTTGCACATTATACACATAATGTTTGAGCACTCTGTCTGTCTGTTACTTGCACTCCCCTTTGGACAAGATTCTGATAACGTGTTAATGTTTGCACATTTTGCACATTTTGTACACAATGTTTGCACATACCTTGTTATAAAGTTTGAGCACTCTTGCTCGATTTTGTTAAGTGCTTTGGACAAAGTTATGATAATGTGTTACTATTTTGGTCATCTTTCACATAATGTTTGCACATCCCAACTTATAATGTTTGCACATTACATTGTATAATGTTTGAGCACTCTTGCTTGAATTGATTTGATGATGTTGATTGTTCCTTGTTGTAGAAATGGCTACTTCAAGACAATCAACCAAGGGAAAAGCAGTGGCCAAGCATACCGGAAAGGCCTTGGTGTTGACAAACCTCCCACACGACGACAACGAGAACAGAAGGGTAAAACCTAACAAGTATTCCTCCATCTAATTCGTTTAATTATGTGAAAACTATGTCAATCTGTTGTTTTTGAATTTGTGCAGTGCAAGGTCGAGACGCGATGCTCAACCAAGATATTGGCAAAACTCTGTGCCTCATTGACCCGCGAACAGCAGGAGGATGTTGTATTAATGGGTTTCAGCACATTGCTGGACATAGAGGGTGGTCAAGTAGACCACCCTTTGATGCTTGCCTTGGCCGACTCCTATGACCTTAAGGGTCACTATCTTAACACTTCATTCGGGAGGGTAGATGTTAAGACCGAGCTGATTGACGCAACGTTGGGCCTACCATTCCATGGTAAATTGTCCACACATATATATATATATGTATATGTTTTTTTATATCTATACATATATCTTCTAGTACTATCAAACATCGTCGATTCTAACCATGCTAACACATCTTTTGTGCAAGGGCGCAATTCACCAAGATCGGGCTCGAGCATTTTGCACTGCTGGCCCTATTCAGGAAGCAAACCATCGACCAACTCATGACGATGGTGCGGGAAAATCCCATTGGGCCCACCTTCCGGCGAGCATTTTTAATGGCTGCATTAAAATGCTTTTTGTGTCCCAACACATGTCCAATTTCAAAGTCGGCGTACCTCGTGGCAATCGTGGATGTAGACCAACTACAACGTTACAACTGGTGTCAATACATCCACGAATGCATCGTCAATGGTATCTGGCAATACCGGAAAAACAAGCTGAAGACAATCAGCGACTGCCTATATGTGTTGGAGGTAATATGCTTGTCATCCTTTTGTACTCTATCATAAATTTTGAGCATATGTTATATAAAGTTTGCATATCTGTTGCTGTAAAGTTTGTGCACTCAGCTATCATTTGCATGCCATCCTTTTTAAATATTATTGTTTGTCCATCCTTTTGTACTCTGATCATAAAGTTTGAGCATATGTCATATAAAGCTTGCATGTGTTGCTGTGTTTGTGCATTTATCTTCCATGTGTAATGTATGTCACTAACACTCTCCCTTTCCTCTATAAAGTCCTGTACTTCCACACAAAAAAATTCAGGCCATTTAACCTGCACGACGATCTACTCCCGTCGTGGATCAGGTATTGGAAATATGTCCGAATGAAGGAGATGGTAAAGGTGGAGAGGAGTAGCGCGGTGGTAAGCACGTTTATACATGACTATTTTATGTTATGATTGTTCTCAATAGCTCCCTAACAGTTCATTTGCTGATTTATATGTCAGGGAATGGTGAATGTTGTTCCCCGAAGGCCCAAGAAGACCAAGGGCAAGCCGGATGGTACGCTGGAGGGCACGCCGGAGATGGCAAACAAAAAAGAAAGTAGTGAGGGGGCTGGTGAAGAATGTCTACAAGCGACATAGGCTTGTCAAGAAGCAAATCGTTGCATCCTTCCCCAAATCCCACACTAACTTTGACGACGAAGCTGCCACAACAACCGTCGATGTTTGTCGTGGCATGTTGTTACTAACACAACATGGCGAGCCAGATGCCGATGAAGAAGCCTCGTTGCAACATGATACAACGCCGACTGTAGAGGCCAACGTGGCTGCTACCAATGAAGAAGCCCCGCTGCAACATGATGCAACGCTGGCTGCAGAGGTCAACATGGCTGCTCTCATGTTGTTCAGTCCAACCATTGTTGTGGACAGGCAAATACATCCTAGTATTCAATAAAGTTTACGCTTGTGTGCTTATAATGTTTATGCATATGTTTGCATAATGTTTGCATACTGTCTATCTGCCATTATTTATCTTCTATTTGCAGTCCACAACACGATGGCGTGGAAGGCAACATTGCTGGTGAGCAATCACTTGACAATATTGTGCAAGCGGTCATGTGAGACATCCTCTTTGGTGATGCTGATGACTCGACCCCGTCATTCTCACTGGGGTTAACACAAATAGGCACACACCTCGCCACGCCATCGCTCGAACGTGATCCAACCCCCAGCCCATTGTCACCCCATTGGTGGTAATCACACCCCCACCAACTCACTCAGGAGTGTTGAGTAGCCATCCACCGCTACAACGCCAAGCTTCGACCTGGGGATCGAAACGCCGCCTCAAACGCCATCTGTTTCCCAACATGATCCTCCTCCACAGCAAGCTCACAATTAGAAGTATGTAGACCGTGTTTACCGCTGGATACTGGACAGGAGAAGCGATCAGTCCTCCGAGTTGGGAAACTTGATGAACAGGTCGGATGTTTGGCTGACACGAAGGGAAGCCCGTAGCATGCGGCTTAGGGCTCATATTGACACTGGGATATGACACTCTTCATCTATGTTCAAGTCTGTGATTTGTTTTGTGAGTTTTCATTAGTAATGTATAATGTTTGTGCATGGTCTCATATAAAGTTTGCATATCAGCCCATATAATGTTTGTGCTTCATTGTGTTTCAGTTCATGAATTATACGTACTTCATCTTCAATGGCGCTGACAGCGAGCGCTTCAGGAAGCATTGCTACTGCATCGCCCCTTACATGATGGTATACTCCCACCTCCCATCTTCTCTTCTCAATTCTTTTCCCATTTCAAAACAACACTGCTTTAACTACTCCTCCTCCTCGACACTGTAGCCGACGCTGGTCGAATGCAACCTCGAACAGTTCATCAAGGACAGACGGTACACCCCGCTAGTCTCGAGATATGAGGATGAAGCTATCTACTTCGAGCAGTACTTGCTCAAAAGGAAGAAATGGGTAAGCGTTATATTTATATATTGTTTTAATTGGTTGCATTTTGGGAATAATGTGTTGATATGGTTTGTCTAATTTTGCAGATCCTTGTGCCACTAGTGCATAAAGAGCACTGGTGGTTGTATGCCCTCGACGTGCCAAGGCGAAAGCTTTTCGTCCTTGATGCGAAGTATACAAGAAGTCCGAGCACGGAAAGGGACTACATCGACCAATATGTGGTAATGTGCTCTCTCCCAACTATTTTATGTTCTGTTTAGGATAAATGTGTGTGTAAAGTTTGAGCACTCTGTCCATAATGTTTGTGCAATATGTTGTATAATGTTTGTACATTCTGGTCTGTTCTTGCACGCATACGTTTGTGCTTGTTTATTTATTTATTTATTTTTATTAGTCTACGGTGGTTGAGGAGCTCATGCACCGATCAGTCGAAGGGTAAGTCGGTTTCCCCATCAAGTATATCGATGTGCCAGGCCAGCCTAATGTGTATGTGGCACACATCACTCCTAATTGTTCCTTTCACCCTATAAGTCTAATTTTACTTGATTTTGATTTTTGATTTGTGTCTACAACTATGATTGTGGGTTGTTTGTGATTAAATGGATGAAGATGTGGGACCCATCCATCTTGTATCCGAACGGCAAGACCATGCCAACATGGGACAATGTAAAGTACCATATCTATCAACTGTTTAAAAACACTTGAAAAAAAAGACCCGGTCATTAATTTTTTAAATTGTTTATGTTAAATGCATAAACAGCTCGCAGAAATACGTAAGAACATTTTGTTGTCATCGGCGCTGTCAACTCAAAATTGTTTGCGAGAAAAGCTCCTTGAGATGCCAGACGAGCCTGCAAAGGCCACAATACCTGACAGCTCTTCTGGCTTGGATGTCAAAGAGGTGGTCGCCCAAGCCAAATCTGCACCCCGACAGCGACGGAAGGGAAGGCTACAGCAAAGCCCTTACGCAGACGTTAGCACGGCAGAGCTCCTTGGGCAGGAGGGGAAGGAAAAAAACATAGGAGATAATCGGGTGGGGGGGACACTTTGTATGTAACCATTTTTATTGTAAATACTTCAGTAAATATATGAAAATTTTTGTTTCGGCCACATAATCTGCAATGAATCAATTTTTGTTTCGTGGATTAAGTTGTTGAAATGTTGAGAATGTGATCTGTGATCTATGGATAATGTTTGAGCATATGCCCACTTAATGTTTGCGCATATGCGCACTTAAAGTTTGTATTATATATCAGATTCCCATTCTTTTTGCATTTTTGACATGCAAATAATCATTACATCACATTTTCTAGTATTTAATCGTTGGAGTAAATAAAAATTCAATTTGTGTCAAAAAAATGCATACAATGTTGTATGAATTATTTCTTGAAAAGTTGAGAATGTGCCAGAATGCACATCCTCTTCCTAAAAACAAAGACATTTTGTGTGTGACTTATACATAATGTTTGCACATATGTCCACTTAATGTTTGCACTTATGCCCACTTAAAGCTTGTACTACACATCAAAATCTTCATTTTTGTGCATCAGTTACAGAGACATTATGGTGATATCCCATCATCTAATGTTTAATCATTAGAGCTAATAAAAATTCAATGTGTCAAAAATTTATTGTTTTATTTTATGTATTATTTGTTGAAAGACTGAGAATGTGCCAAAATGCACATCCTCTTCCTAAAAAACAAAAACATTTCTGTGGCCTTGTGGATAAAGTTTGCACATATGTCCACTTAATGTTTGCATTTATGCATATTTAAAGTTTGCACATTCTACAACAAGTCATATTCTGCCTTTCGTGCATTTGTGACAAACATACACTGCGTATCACACCACCTAGAGTTTATTCATGATGATATCTACCAAAAATGTATCAAAATGATAATATATATGTATTAATTGTTCAAATGTTGGCGATGTGCCAAAATGCACGTTCCGTACCTCGAACAAGGCATGACCTGTGTCGCGCTCATAATGTTTGTGCTTAAGCCCTATTAATGTTTGCACTTATGCCAATTTAAAGTTTGTACATTCTATTTTCTGTCATATAAAACTTCAGAACACTATAATTTCACATCATCGTCAACAATCAAACACTCTCCATGGATATGCATAAAAAAAAAGGTCCAAAAATTACCACAGATTCTTGTATTGCCATTTTCGATCACCAACCAACTGAGATTACGATTGTATAAGTTTTGATTGTCGAATTTGCACTCAAAACTTTGATTTCCATGGATGATTATGGTTTCCATGGAGCTTGTGTTTTGCTTCAGAGGTGGTTGAGGATGATTCTGTTACGATATGGTTGAGAAACCATCACGTATAAGATTCTGATTCAAATTAAAGCGCGCGTGGGAGTGCGTATTTTTTAAATAAGGAAAGTCCACTGTATTCCGTATTAATTGACAATGAAACCGTATAGAACAGTAGTGTATATACAGGTGTATGGATATTGGGTATACATGGAGCATTTTCGGTAGTTAAAACTATAGCTTTGCCATCAGGGAATACAAATAGATCCTTTAAATTAATAGTGGGTCATAGTCAACCTAAGTATTGGAAGATTTGTGTGAACCTGGTTCAGAGGAGTTTGTTCCTTTCAATAATGAGGATTATTATTGGTCAAATACTCATTTCTTGATTTCTATCTCCTCAACAAGCGTTATATTAAAAAAAGTAAATCAAAAATTAAAAAACCCTAGATTGGAAAACAGAAACAAACAACTCATTCGTGAACTAAATAGGAAAAAACAAAAATGAAGTTAGAGATTGGTTTCAAACGCGAGAAAATTGAAATAGAAATTGAGAACGAAAGAGTGAGAGACCTAAACTTGATCTTCAGTGGCAGTAACGGCAAATGGGGATATATACAAACGGCCGATTTATTGCCCGCGATTGTGTTAACCTCCCTTCGGCGCCTATTTCTTCCGGTCCAACTGAGTCGACTCGGTTGTGCACTGAGTTCCGTTGAGTGAGTAGCCAAGTTACGGCGGGAAAACAAGGAAGACGAAAAGGACTGAGCTGGTTGGTGTCAAGAGTGTGTGGGTAACGGTAACGGAAAATCAATGTATTTCACTGAATAAATGTTAACATAAAAATATGTAATATATTTCTTTTTTGGTGATTGTATATATGTGACATTTTTAATACGAATATATATATATATATATATTGATAAATCATTTTAATATATATATATATGGGTAGCATGGTTTGTTTAAACCTACCCATTAAGTGAGATGAGCTGGTAAGAACTCAATTTCGTTAACTAAATATTGAGGTTTTGACCCTTGTTTTAGATATAGGGTAACTTTAAAATTTGTGGTTAGTATCTACTCTCAAAATTGGCCTACAGTATGAAAAGGGATTTGTCATTGCTTTTGATGACCGGAAGAACCAAATAATAAGAATTTAACCTTTATTTACCAATGTTTTTTTTTCTAGTGCTTGGGATTGGATAATTAGAAGCCCAATTTACCTCCATCAAGAATCACTAATTATGGGTCAACAAGGTGAGTACATGAATCGGGTAATGGCATTTCTTGGAGGCCAATGTGAATAACGCTACGTAGCCCACTACTCTTATAGAGCGAGTTGGGTCTGAAAAGGGAACTGTACAAGTATTGAGCGATTGACTTTGGGAAACATGACCGTCTCAAGGAAAGAGAAGCTCTCCGATCGAGGTCACCAAGAAGGCTCATCGGATAGACCGATCACTATAGCGCACAACTTCTAGAGAGAGAGAGAGACTCATGTTAACACATTTTAGACAATAACCTTAATTTTGAATGAAGGAGGATTTAGCCCAAATCATGTTAAGAAAGTTTGGAGTCATATGGGTTCACAAAGGAGTGTAAAACACCCTAGCATCGTCCTCAGTAAGAAATTAACATAAACTGGTTTGACAAAGTCAATGAAAGAGATTTTGAGCTGGAAAGTAAGAGAGACCCAATGGACAAAAAGTGACACATTAAATAGAGGAGAGAGAATCAATCACATTAAAACTCATCTTTTAAAAATACCTCTAAAACCAAGAAAGAGCAGAGAAAACCCAAGAACACCAAATCTAAAACACCTTAGAGACTAAGAAAAATAGAAAGAACCCGAAATAGACTTGGAGTGTCTGAAAAATCTAAGAGTGTTTGATAAAGCCACAATGACAGATCTTTGAATCGTTCTCGAAAGAGCCTTCGTGGTGGTGTTTTTCATTCACCACTCATGTCTATAGTTCTGCATAATTCATTCTCTTCAATTCATCCTAGCAACTTTTCTCACAAGTTTACAAATTTGAATTTGTATTATGTTAATGTGATACGTGACTTAGCGTCCTAATCGTTTTGACTCTATCTTTGGGTTACAAAAATATCCAACAGTAGCAATATCAATAAATCAATTTTTTATTAACTCAGTGATATATAAATTAAATCTACAGATTCTTAACTTTATTTTGGGTGTGTAAGACCTTTGAGCTGCACATGATTTAGTGCGCTCGCACATGTCAAGTTATCCACTCGTATTACAAACCTAAACAGTAATCAGAGAAACTAAGAAAGATTCTGTGTATACAGCTGATGCTGGAAGGAAGCGTTGACATAGAAAAAAACTTCAATTAGTTGAGTGGAAAAGCTTTTAGCAACACCAACATTTGTGTATGACTAAGGAAGAAAGCGTTGAATTTGGCATACCCCTACAAAGCACAAACTTCTTACATTCATGAATCAAAATTCTCAATTTTTGTAAAGATGTGTCGAGCACTGGCAAGTTATGGTACATGATGAAACGCACGAAATTTGGTGCTCCATAATATATAGTAAAGTATATGAAAGAAAATGGAAATATATATATATATATATATATATATATATATGATGGANTATATATATATATATATATATATATATATATATATAGCGGCCAGACAAAATGACATAATTCGCTTTTTTTCATCTCATAAATAAACAAGTGGGTATCCACATACTCCAAGTTAAGGCCACAAATCCAATTGATTCTTAAAGAAGTGGTTGGCTTATACCCTCTTTCTTTGGTACCAATAGATTTTCTTCTTCTTCTTCTTCTTTCTGAGGGCTGTGGACTTTACACCTAAAATTGGACATCATTCTAAGTTTTTGCCCAAACAATAATGTGTTTGTACCCTAAAGAATATTCTATTTTCACTGGCCAATGAGGATTTGGCAGAAATGTATGATACTATGTGAATGTGACTATGAGATAAAAGAATCCTTGGCCCTTTGGCATTTAAAAGGACTAGAGGGAACTTCCTTTTGAAACCACAGCTAAGTGCAACTTTTTCCCCTTCTACTTTTCTTGCCTTTGTGCAAATAGTTCTAACAAATAATCATGAACTTCTTATCTTTAAGTTAATTATTATGCATATCTACTATGTTCAAAGATTGCCAATCAATGATCCATTTACTTTAGCTGTGCAAAACTGGTGACAGGTCTTGTTACTTCTCATTTTTTATTTTATTTCCTTGCACTCTCTGCTTATTGGTAAGATAGAAAGGTGTAATTATAGAGCATTTGACCACTCCCAAGAAATGGAGGTCATAAATAATTTTAAGTGCAAAAGTTGAAGTTCATCATGAATTGATTGGAATAACATTATCTAATATTGGAAACTATTGGTAATTTAATTTGGGTGAGAAAAACGACAAGAGTAGTCATTCATGGTTATTCTATCAATCCCTTAATCAAGTAGGAATGACAATGATATACATAGCATAGGGAAGGAAGTTATCTTTGTAAGGCAAATAGTGCTATTTGTACACATTAAAAGTGGACAAAAAGAATAGAGATTATAGAAAGAAACAGAGAGTTTTGAATCACTACTAAATGTTTTGTGTCTTTCTCTATATGATGAATAATCTTGATCACAGTTAACATTACTCTTGGAGGAGCATGTAACTTTTGATACTTTGTCGTCTTCTATCAACCATTTAAAAGTTGTAAAGCCCGACAAGGTGCATGGGAAAAGACTTAAATGAGCTTTAAGATTTTTGTTTTAGTGTGGCGTGATCTTAGTTTATCAGCTTCTGATTATGATTATGATTGATGTTAATTGTTAATTGGGAGTTTGAGACAAGGGAGTATATATCTGGAAACGCCATAGAATCACGTGATTCTCACGCCTTGAAAATGTGTTCCCTCTTCCCACACACATAATAAGGTATGCTATCAAATATTCACCTTACTGATTCACTTCATTTTCTGCTGCTACTGTAATTTTATGCTGTGTGCCAATAAGCCATTTTTGCATCATTGTCTAAGGCTACATTATATTTAAGAAATACTATGACCAAGGAATTATCTCTGATTTTGATTTGACGTTGAATTATATGGAGAGCGAAAAAGACAAAAACGGCGGAAGCTAAAACGAACAAAAAAGATGTTAGAGAAAACCTTGACTCTTGACACATAATTGCAACATAGAGGGCGCTTTGTTACTGTTTTCATAGTAGTCTATAATTTCTGTCCATCCAGTTTGTATTACACTGTTTGGTTTAAGTCTAATAGCAATCACTATCATTGGGTGATGACATAAAGAGCAGCTCCACATTACTCAATGCAATTAACCATAAAGGTTATATGCCATGTTTAGGAATTTCAACTTTGTCATTTAGTTTTTATACTTTTCGCTCGCCCAACTTATAAGAGATTGATTTTTATAATGAATGATAAGGCACTTGGAATAATTTTTAATAATATTTTTTTTATACACATAATCTCAAGATTGAACACAAGACCACATGCTTAAGGAACCCAACCCTTCTACCTAGATAACACATTATTAGTCTTTTATTAGTGATTTCAACTTAAACTTTTCTTCAATAATGATGTCTCAGGTCAGTGCCTTAAGGCCTTATGGTTCTAGGGCTGATTGGTACCCTAAAAAACTACCATTATGTTGAAAAAAAAGCCTGGGATAAAGGCAAGTGAGATGATCAAACAGGACATATGTGTAATCTCTCCACTGTATAAATTCTCTGAAACAGTATCTAGTTCTTCCGAGTTAAACTGATTATTAACCTTGTGACACGCTGCAAGGGACCCCTTTTTCTCTTTTCAGAAAGGTCATGCTTGACAAGCCCCTTTGTCTTTGTGCTTCTTTCTCTTCTCCCTCCATGACTCCATTGACTACTCTACTCTCACATCATGTGTGAACACAGCCACTGATTGGTGGAGTAAGATCACTTGATCTACCTCCACTTTTAAATTTTTAACCTGTTCCAAAGATCTTTTGGCAACTAGTGGAGTAACTAGGCTGCAAGACAAGGCTCAATACTTAGTCTGAGAGGATCATTATGATGAATAACTATCATCCAATTTATGTTAAATCTGATGTCAAGTACGGTGAGATTGATTGTAAGGCAGCAACCCCATGTGTGTGACTTTATGACCAAATGGTATATCTAATATCACCCATCCGTTGCTGTCCCCACACAGCACAATTTTTCTTCTTCATACATTAGGCAAATCTATTCCAAGCCCAGGCCCATCAATCACATGTGTGTACACGCCTATATTTATATACATGTAAATGCAAAGTGTCAATTAGTCACAAACTAGCACTAGCATAAATAGAGCTACCTTTATCAGTCACTTGTTTGACAGTAGCAACTTCTGCATAGCACGCTTAAGCCAGAGTTTTTGGCAAAGCCTATTATTACCCTGTCTACAGACACCCTCTGTCTCTATTCAAATATCATAATATACTTTGGTGATGAATGCCTGGAAGGTGAAAGAAGGCCAAAAGGTAGAAAAAATGGAAGCTGTTAAGGTCACCAGCGATCAAGTTGAGAGGAGAGACACATGCCGGGTTGCTTACATGATCCATTTCTTGCTTGGTGCCGGCAACCTGCTTCCTTGGAATGCTTTGATCACAGCAGTTGACTATTTTGCATACCTCTACCCAACCAATCACATGGAGAAGGTTTTCTCAGTGGCTTACATGATCTCATCTGTGATGGTGCTTCTGATGATGATGAGTTGGGGGGGTTGGAGCAAGACAACATTGAGGCTGAGAATGAACTTGGGGTTCTCAATGTTCGTTCTGTCTCTCATGGTGCCACCTGTCATTGACTGGGCCTCAAGCAGCACCAAGGTGAAAGAGAGACCAAGTGGTGCCTATGGTTTGACAGTTGCAGCAGTTGTAGTGTGTGGTTTGTCAGATGGCTTGGTTGGTGGAAGCTTGATCGGATCAGCTGGAAAGCTCCCAAAACAGTATATGCAAGCTGTTTTTGCTGGAACTGCTTCATCAGGTACAAGGCAATTTAACTTGCCACCCCTGAACTTCAATTTTACCTTCTTTTTTCTCCCTTACGTTTCTTTTCTATATTTGAACAAATTCTCAGGTATATAAAAGCTCTACATAGGATGAAGCATGTAAAAATAGAAAGCAGTTTTAAACAAAACTACAGTGCATACTTTTAGTCACAATGAACTCTTCGGTGGTCAAAGTCTTCTTGTGTTTTATTATTTACTTGTATACACTTTGGTCTTTTCATTCAATGTGTAGTACAAGTAGAAAACAACAACGACCAACAAAGCTAAGATGTTAAATGATAAATGGAACAAAGTAAAACTTTTCTTCTGCTCTAAGGGAGCCTAAAAAACTTGTCTTCAAGTACGTAGAAGCTTTTGAATGTTACCGGAAAATAAAATAAGAGTAGATTCCAGAGTCTAGTTTCCTTGGTTTTAACTTAGCAGTGTATCCTACTTATGCGACAAGATATTGTTATGTAAACTGCTCAACATATCCTTTCATAAATAGGTAATCCTATCCATCTGTTGAAACCACGCTAAATGATATCAGATCAAAAACAGAAACGATGCTACAAGATAACATCAAGGACCACTTAATTAGTCATTTAAACATGTTAAAATATAAATACTACTGTTAAGCCCGACGTTAAGCCTGACTACACCTGAGGAATTAGTCTCCTTCCCTCGTAATAGGGTAGAGATACCAGGTAGCAACAAAAAAACTATATAAATAGTACTGACTTTTGAAGTTATGACTGACCCTTGCAGCTTTTTTTGCTTAAGATAAACTGTTTTTGCTGGGTTGTCGCCTCTTGTTTCAACATGCAACAGCTAAAGTTGTTGCTACAGTAAATTAAATCTAAGATATGTCTACATAGAGAAAAGTCAGTTATAAATATGACTCTGGTTATGCCAAAGTTCATGCTTATACTAATAACCAAAGTCTTTTTTGGGTGACAGGTATCATAATTTCAGTGTTGAGGATAATAACTAAGGCATCACTCCCACAAACCCCAAAGGGCCTACAAATAAGTGCCCACTTGTATTTCATGGTTGCTACTATTTTCCTCCTGTGTTGCATAGTCTTTAGCAACTTGCAGTACAAGCTACCAGTCATGCAGCAGTATTATCAAAGGCTTCAACATGAGAACACCTTATGCTCCGGGACAAAATTTTGGACAGTGACAGGAAAAATTAAGGGACCAGCTTTTGGGATTTTTATAATCTATATAGTGACTCTGTCTATCTTCCCAGGGTTTATTGCAGAGGATCTTGAATCCAAGCTTCTTAAGGATTGGTATCCTATTTTACTGATAACAGTTTACAATCTAGCTGATCTGATTGGGAAGTCATTAACTGCCTTCTATGTGCTACAATCTATCACAAGGGCAATATGGGCCTCCACAGCCAGGCTCCTATTCTATCCACTGTTCATTGTTTGTCTTCATGGACCTATGTGGCTGAAAACAGAAGTACCAATGGTGGTTCTCACATTTCTGCTAGGATTTTCCAACGGATACCTCACCAGTGTCCTAATGATTCTAGCACCCAAGTCAGTGCCATTATCAGAATCAGAGTTATCAGCTATTGTTATGACTGTGTTCCTTGGATTCGGCTTGGTTGGTGGTTCAGTGCTTGGCTGGTTCTGGATCCTATAGTGGACTAGTTCTGCTGTAATAAAATGAGCGTAAGATAGCACTCAGTGTAGATAGTGGGGGCAAGAAAGCAATAACTCTGCTTCCTCAACTAGGTTGTTTCTTATGAACTATCTCTTCAGTGCAAAAACTCACCATGGCAGAACATGGGAAACCTGTAGATTATTAGGAAACTTCTAGGGATATAAAATGTACTGTAACAAATCAACGAAATTGAAAATCTGTGTTTGCCTCAAATACAAATAAGCTTTCTCTTTTGCAGGAAGGAAGAAGATGCAAGAACATACCGTTCTGCAGGAATTCCTAAGACTGCAACTTTTTCACACTTTCACTTGGCAAGGATTAATATACCATCCCTAAACCTTCTATTTTAAAGGCTGAATGGCAATAGTTTATGCATGAATCTACCATTACAGTTTCAGAGAATAAAACACAAGCCAAGAAATGTTTCACAAATAAAATTTAGTATTTGCAAACATATGGTTCGCCCTAAATCTAATACCCCATCAGATTTTGATTTGTCACTATATCATACCAGCTGCCTAAAGAATAAAAAATCTGCCAATACTTGCACGGGTAAATGATAAATCTCCAAAAATGTGTAACTGTCATTATTCTTCCCATTACACAAGCCTGCCAGAGGAGAGATTTGACACATGAATCAAAAGGGAAAAGAGAAACCCCCCGCCCCCCTCTTTTATTCTCCTATACATGAATCTACATCTGATAAGAAGGTAATATAAACCATTGCAACTATTTTCATCGGCCAAAAAAATTCACAAGGTGAAATGTCATATAAGCAAAGGTTAGAAAGTCATATGAATGCCAGACACCAGAAGACAAAGCTTAAGCAGCTGCAGCTAAAGTTGGAGGAGTAGGTGGAGCAGCTCCATGGACGAAACTAGGAGGATTTTCAGAGGAATCTCCTTCCACTATATCATCTTCCCCAGCATCCCAAAGAAAATTGGCGTAGGATGCTAGAACATAACTACAACAACAAAGACAGCATTCCATTAATTCCAAGAATGAGTTAAACAATGATTACTGTAGAAACATTAACATTTTACAGCAAACAGAAACTCTGATCTAAGGCCCTCCCATCCCAATGATTGAACTAAAAGCTTGTGTTCAAAATTATAGTAACTTTTGGAATTCAAGTATTCAACTATTGTAATATTTAAAGATTAGTAAATCCTAAATCATTTCAGTGAAAACACACCACACATATCTGAAGAATCTCAAAGCAAATTCAAACCAAGAATGAATGTTTCATTGTTTTCTTACCAGTCATCGGGGGCGGCTTTAACTGCTTGATCAAAATAACACTCAGCTCGAGGAGCATCCTTATGGGACTCCCATATCAAGTCTGCATACATGGACAGCATGTTTCCATCATTCGGATCCACCAAAATTGCTCTGCCACAATACTCTTCTGCTTTATCATAGTCCCCGCGAACCTGCCATCATTCCCCAAATCAACACACTTATTAGACCCTAATAAACATCCCCAGACAAAAAAGAAAAGAAAAAATTCCAAACTCTAAACGGAGCATGAGTGTATTCTCATTCTTCAGAATTTGAAGTTTTATCATCCCAAAAATAGTAACTCAAAGATACAGCCTTTTTTGAGCAAGTAACATCGACAATGAGGAAACCTAATGCAAGTGCCATTAACGTACCTCTTTCAAGTACCTTGCGTAGTTTCCAAGAAAGATCGGGTTCCCGGGATTCGCCTTGATCATCGCCCGGTAATACACGTCCGTGATATCATTGTCGTTATTGGAATCCCAGAACCCCGAGCCTCCACCGTCATTGTTATCCCCTCCACTGCCGCCGCCACCTGCACCTACACCCTCGCATTCGTCCAACTCGGAGAACGCGAACAATGCAGGACCCAATGACGACGTTCTTGAAGGACCACCACCACCGACCCAATGCTTGGGCGAGGAGACAGAGAGATCAGTCTCCGACAGAACCCGCGCCAGTCTGTTTCCGGCGGAGCCGCCATCAATCGGAGACAGAGGAGACGATGAAGCCGAGAGCGAAATGGAGCGCGTTCGCGAGATCTGATGAAGGGTTTCGGGTTCGGGAGAGGAGTGGTTAGAGTGTGGGAGCCACGAATTGAGCACCGAAGACGAAGACGAAGAGGAGCTTCGAAGAAGCATGGTGGTTGGTGTTGTCATGGGAATTTGATGATTGTGATGGAAATGGAAGTGGTTTTCTTTCTCTTTCTTTCTGTTTCTCTGTGTGGAACCCTAAAATTCGCGGCCTTTGTAACTCGTTAATAGGGAAAATTTTGGGGGGAACGCGATTTTCGCTCGTTAACACTCGCTGACTCCAAAGGTCAACACACTGTTCTTGAAAGTTTTTATAGGGGAAAGTTGTTAGTTGAATCTCCGCCGTTGATTTCTTTGTCCAGTGGACGCGACCACTAGATTCACTTCAGGGGACACCTCACTTGAAATTTTTGGACGGTCTAATTGACCCTTTGACCACCCCCCCTTTTTTTTAAATAAAGGCCTATAATTTGGTTTCTAAACAAATATATCGTCACACAAATGCACCTTTGAGAAATTAATTTTTTTTAATCAAATATAACATTAAAATGTGTACTTTTTTTTTTACATTATTCAAATTCATAATTGGCTATTTTGGTTGGAGCAAAGTTTTAAAAAATATATACTTGACATGGATCCTCTTTACCGTTGAATTACATGAAACAATGGAACTCCAAGGGTTGTGATTGGTTCTCTTACATAAAGAATCAAATCATGCACTAATGGTAGGAGAATTGTGGGGGAGCATGTTGTGGCTCCTGCCCCGAATAACAGTAGAGGTGTCAAACGGTCGGATTGGACCGTTTGGGTTGAGTACCATTTTGAGTTAATAAAATATTAATTTATTTTTATTTGGATCATTTTTTATTGATTCATGAGTTCATATTTTATCAATTTAATTTTTTAATATATATATATATATACTAACTTAAAGTTGATAAATTTTTTTCGTAATAATGTATAATCAAATTTTATTAACAAAAATTAAAATAATTAGTCTATATAATATTGAGATTATTTTGTCTTAATTTTGAATTGATTTAAATTAATTTTCAAGTTTCAAACATTTAAATATATGATTATATAACAAACTAAATTATGAAAATGTATTTTGTATTTAATTTAATCAATCAAGTAAGCATGTTTGGGAACATGGCTTAGCCGTTTTTTCTTCAAGAAAAAACTGCTTTTACCAACATTCATCTTGTTTGGCAAAAAATGCAGTTTTAAAAACAACTCTTTGTATAAATTTTAAGTTGTTTATAAAAAATAATCTAAAGCAAAATTTTGGCACTTTTGATTGTAAGCTGAAATTGATTATTTTAGGATTGTTATGTTTTTACTTAATTGACCTTACATGTTAATATTATATAATATAAATAAATTATTTCATACTTTTTTTTGTAATTTTACCATAAAAATCAACTTTTTTCATACAATCCAAATAAAGTATATTATCTTAAAATCACTTTTCAACTAAAATATTCAAACATAAATTAATATATAAAAAATGATTATTAAAATAGGCAATTATTGAAATAAGCTTAATTTATTAGTTTTCTCAAACACACACAAAAATTATTTACAAAGTTTTGTAACTATGTTTTGGCGAGGTTTGTAACTGTGTTTTGGCGACATAAGTTACGTAACAACTAGACTATAATATTTCTTTTTAACAGTTGATAAAAAAACACAAATCATTTACATAAAGGAATCAAGCACTTGAAATTAAATTAAATAAATTTACGATAGTAAAATTTACACGAATGTAGTTATTTTAATCTAAAGCATCAGATAAATTTCTTACTCTTATGTAATAAATTTTGTGTCAAATAAATGTATCCCCTTAGAAAAGAAAAGTACTTCATTACAATAATCTATTAATTATGGTGAAAATAACACAAGTTGGAATGTAATATTCCATCAAGACCAAATGATGAGATAGGTGTTGGACTTGAGGGACAATGGTAAAGGAAGGCACACTCTCTAACACACCACCACCAGCTAGGAGAATCATGGGGTTGTATGGTTTGGAGGAGGGAGATATGGGGGCTCACTATCTGATGGGTAAATCCAGTAGGCTTAAGAGGGTTTCACTTGCTGAGGGGCACGTATTAGGAAATGAATGAATAAGTAAAAGGATAACAAGAATCTATCCATCACCCATTTTAAAAGAATAAGAGTTAAATTGAGGAAGTTTAACAATAATTATGGTACACTGCCCCATGACTTGACAGCCTAGGGATGACAAACCCAAGTCCAAGTCAACTAGGGGAAGAACTTTCTTTATAAATGTTGCCCTTATAGTATGTTTTGTATGAATAACAGGTAATAGGGGAATGGAAAGGGAGATGATTAACGGATAAGATGACTAACAGGAACTTATTTCTTTATTTAGAAGTTTAATTGACGGATAAGAAGAAGAAGGAACTCGGGAGTAATAGTTATCCCTCTTTCTCCCTCAAAAACACATTATTTATTCTCCTCAAAATTGAGGTGAAATTAAGGGGAAATAATGAAGCTTAGAATTACAATGTCTTAATAATATAAATAATTTATTTTGTTCATTTATAATATAATTTATAAATAAGATTAATGAACTTCTATTTTATTTTTTATTAATGATTTTTCTTACTTTAAAAATTATATTTAAGAAAATTTGAACTTAAAACTTCGTACATACTACCTAAACTTTTTATCATTAAATTAATTTTAATAATTTTTTTATTAATGATCTCCAAACAAGAAGGAATATCATTTCTTTTCGTTCATTAGCTCCCCCTTTAGCCCATTCTCGGATTACATGCCAATATAGCCTTAGGTTTTTCCCCATTATTTAACTAACGAAAAATGTTAAGATAGTACAAACAATATTAATATGGACAAACCTGGATGTGACACCGCGTATTACATGATCATATTTCATTGACTTCGTGATGAAAAGCTGGCTAAGGACCATATAAGTGACTTGTTTGTAAAGTAAGGAATATTTTTGGTAATGTGACTTAAAAACTAAAGAAAAAATTAAATTGAAAAATAAATAAAATTACATTGAAATTTTTTAAATTTGAATCTTTATTTTTTTTATATATATATTTATAATTTTATGATTATTTAATTTGATATCTAATAAATTATTTTTTTATCGTTTCATTTTATTTTATTTCATTTTGTTTTGCAATAATTTTTTATGCAAACAATCAAAATTAATTAATATGTCAGCGGTTTCATTATTTTTAAATTGCGTGGTGATGGTAATTCTTTTGACTTTTTTTTTTCCTTCAGAAAAAACAAAAGCGGCTGAATTTCATAAAGCATCATCATAAATATAGAATAGGTGGGGTATGACAATTGCCAAACCTTATTTTTTAAACTTGAAAATAATAACGATTGAACATCATCCAAAGATGTGTGGTCATATTTTTGCCACGTGGTATCTAGTACCTATCAAATGGCTAAACTGCCAGCAGAAATATTGAATAGTTTTCTTTTTTGTTTCTAATTTATTAAAATACTATCACCAATCAATACTGCAATACTATTAACAATGTCCAGGCGGTTGTGATTGTGAACCATTTTTTGTCATTTTACTGTTTACTTGTTTGTTTCATTTTTTAAAATAATTTTTTCGGACATGACTGTATCTAATTTCTATTTGAACTAATTCTAACGTTTAAACCAAGACATTTGTCATTGTATAATTTTCTTACAAAACTATTTGTGGAAGGGAATTCTATTATTAGAAAATCAATATGGTAAGCTCAAATATTGTTGAACTACGTGTTTAAAAAGTAGGGTGGAATACTTCCCATGCAAGAATTCCTTCAAACAATTATGCTTATCTTTTGGCAGCTAGGACCTATTTGCTTAGTCAAATGTTGTCTCTAGGTGTTTTTTTTAAGCAATGGTCGTCAAATTTGGCTATGCTACTTGATTTGTGTCCCTCGCGTTTCTAGTGATTTTTTTTTTAAATGAAATAGAAAAATTTAAGATTCCAACAAAAATCACATAAGATATGACTTTTAAGTAGTGAGAAAAAAATTAATTATCTTTATTTATGTGATAAAATTTAATTTAATGATATTATAACAAAGTTTTACAATATTAGTATATAATAATTAAACTTCATAAAAAATATATGAAATAAAATTCAAAAAGAGTGAAATAGTCTATCCTATCCCAACGTATTATTCCCTTATTTTTCATTCGCAATTTGAGAGAAATACAAAACCCCTTGCTATTTCTTTAAAGAGTGATCACTAATTATTTTGTTTATGATTTAATTATTACTCATTTTGTTTCATTTTAACTATTCATTTTATATTTTTTAGGATTTTGAATTATCTATTTATGTGTAATTATTTTTTTTTCTTCATATCTTTAACTGTGGTGAAGTATTTATTAGTATAGTAAATGTAAAAAAATAATTATTTTTAAAATAAAAAATTATTTTTTATATAAGAATAATTTTGTCAACTCATATTATTTTACGCATTTATTAAAATATTTTTTCTTAATATGTATAGTGTTTAATTCCATTCGATTAAAACTAAAAGGAATATCTTGGTTCACAAATTTTTACCATTTAAGTTTTTGATGAATTTATTTGTCAGTAATACAAAAATAATTGACGAAAATGATGACAAATTTTCAATTAAACAACAAATAGGAAAAAGGTTGCGACGGAATTTTCCTTGATATTATAAAAACTTAAATATATGTTCTAACCACTGTGGGATGACGTGTATCGACCCCACATAAACTTTGTGTTTATTTAAAAAAGAGGTCAATTTTTAATAATAAAAAAAGGCCAATTTAAAATATATTTTTATATTATGATGATCAGTACACAAATTACATAATGGGAGCACTACTGGTTATTCAAGGTGTACATGGACCGGGTTGAATCGGTTTGTCTTTATTCAAACCTAACCCTATATTTGGACTGAGCCAATCTTAAAGACCCTAAACTCGACTCTACCTAAATAGACCCAATCATCTTTGAGCCGAGTTAAAACTCTAGTTCGGACTATGCCCAAAACGGGCCAATGCAATCTTAAAACAAAAAATAAAAAATGGCATCTATTAAAAAATAAAGTTAAAAAAATTGCAAACCAACTATTTCATTTCTAATTTTGCTTTCTATTTGAATAAGCATCACAGTTCCTAATTAAACACTTATTAATTTCAAACACAACAACAAAATGACATAAAATTTCTAATCTTAGCATTCCAATTGAAACTTTCATAGTTTTAGTGTACAACAAAAAAAAAACAAAAAATTAATGAGTGCATTAATTAATATGCATAAACTAAGAAAATTATACACACTTCATGTGCTAGATTTTTATTTTCTACACACCAAAATAAAAAATGTTGCACCATAAAATGTACATGTGCCGGGTTGGGCTAAGTTTTTCTTTACCCGAACATGACCCTATATTTTGACCAGACCAATTTTAAAGACTCAAACCCGACCCTACACACGAATAGACCCAATTCGAATGCTTTGGGTCGGTCCAGGTTAGCGAGCTGGACCACGTTTTGTACACCTCTACTGGTTATCTTTCCGTCCTTGTCTTTTATAGATATAGAGATTGTTAGAGTATATATAATGGAGAGACCAATTTTGACCACTATTGGAGGCCCACCACATTTAAATCTACATTCACATCATTTTTTATTATAAAAAATAAGGTTAAATATATTTTTAATCCCTTAAAAATTATAAATTGTGTTTTACTCTTGAAAAGTTTTTTGTTAGGAAATAGTCTCTCACAAATTATTTTGGTAGGATTTAGTCCTATCGTTAAGTTGAATCGTTAACTGATAGTGTCACAGTTAATTTAGTCACGTGACAAGTCACGTGCAATGTCACGCATCAATTTTGTGTGAGTATGTGACTTGCCAAGTGACTAAGTTAACTGTCAGTTAACAGTTAAGCAATTAACGACTCGACTTGATGACAAAGACTAAATACTACAAAAAAAATTGGTAGGGATTATTTTTTAACAAATTTTTTTCAGAGTTAAAACATAAATTTTATAATTTTTCAAGGACTAAAAACATATTTACCCTAAAAAATAGATGAGAGACTAAATGAATATATTTTCTCTCCAATGGGAGAGACAAACTTTTGTCCCTATTACGATTTTACATTATTTAAAAAATAAAAAAAAATAGACAAATCATTTAATTTTTATGAAATACTTTATTAAAATATATTGTATTAAACATTCATGTTTAAAAAAATGGAAGAAATATTATTTTTTATTTAAAATATATTTTTATTAAATTAAAAGATGAAAAACAAAATTGTGTATGAAAAAAAATAAAAAATAAAATAAGATGTATAAAAAATATTAGAGTGACATTTACTATGTATGAAATAATATAAAAAAGAGTAAAATTAATTTTTTAAGATAAAAAATATTTGTGCATGACATTTGTCATGTTTTTATTAGTACAATAGAATCCCGGTTAAGAGGGACTCAACCACCTTGAGCCACGAGCTTGTCCTTCCTCCAACGCTTGACCCCCATCCCTTGTCCCTGTTGGGTTGACAGGGATCCTAAGAGGGACTATTGTTGTATCTTTCTCTTAGAGTCGAGTCGATCAAGTATTGTAAGGTAGAGATATGTTTTGGCTTTGAGTTTTGGACTCTTTGTTTGGTTTAAGAGAAAATAAATGGAAAGAAATTAGTGGAGGAGAAATGGATGGAAATTTTGATTTTTTTTTAACCTATAAGGCTATAACACACCTAAAATCAAGAAATGAAAATTTATTATTTTTAAACGAAAATTTAAACACGCTAAAAGAGTTTGTTTGAGAAGATTCACTAAAAAACACCATGCTAATTTCTTTTTTCTCTCATGGTCAAAACAATGTGGTTATTAGGCGTGAACACTATTTAATGGGTAAATGTTCATTTTACTTCATAAAATGTAAGTACAGGTTGCTTTAATCTTTAAAACAATATCATAATCTCATTTGTAGGTCTGATTTTTGCTACAATTCTATTTAATATAATAAATCAACAAAAATATAAACAATAATAAACTTAAAAAACTAACTTAACTTAAAACTTATAATTTTAAAAATTAAAAAAATCAAATTTTAAATAATCCAAATTATTTACGCTTACACGACCAAAACCCTGTTTAATTGTTCGAATACCGTGACTCTTCTCGACTGTTGGAGCTTCGCTTCTAATTTCGCTCAGGTACATCCTGAACTTGCTCTCTCTTTCCCTCTCCTCTCGATTTTTCCAGAACATTCCTCTTCTATTCTCACTTCAATTGCTTCCGATTATTGTTCCCTTCGTTTCCTCTCGCTCGTAGATTATTCTTGTTGGAGGATCCAACTTCAAATCAAAATCCACGAATCTTACTTGTTAACCGGTAGCGGCTACCTGATCGTTAGATTTTTTTTGTTCCCCTGCGTTCGTCTTCAGGAGCTGAACGGAGCTCAAACTTGGGAAAATTGTAAAAGAGGAACTGCAAATGATCGTTGGAGAAGCATGAAGAAGGTGAGGATAAAGGTTGGGAAGTATGAGGTTGGTCGAACGATTGGGGAAGGTACCTTCGCCAAGGTCAAATTCGCCAAGAACACTGAGACAGAGGAGAGCGTTGCTGTTAAAGTCATGGCTAAGAGCACCATTCTCAAGCACAGGATGGTTGAACAGGTCAGCAGCTCCCACTTTGAAATGATAAGCATAGAGTTCACGCTTTTCCTTCATGTTCCTCTTTTAATTCTCTTCTATCCAATAAAGAAAGGAAAATAGAGTTTAATTGCTTTGCAGTGACTGTGTAAAAGAACTTTATGCTGTCGGTACATAGCAATTAAACTCTAGAAAATATTAATTGGATGGCATGATTTCTATAATTGTAGGTATGCTCGTTCCCGTTCCAATCACCTAATCAAACATGAATTAATAGTTTGTTCGATAACCGATATATAGCTGATAAGTGAAGCTAAATGATGAGAGTTTATGTATGTCATATCAGCCAAGATAGGAAAAACCACTGGTCTTGAGCTGGAGAACATGAAAACGCTGACTGTTGAGATTCAATAAGTAGTTTAGGATGCCTGCGGTCTATGCTAATTGCTAAGCTATCTTGAGAGTACATACTCTAGAATGCCAATACTTGTAGTAAGTCACAAATCAACAGACACCTTTGCTGCATGGTTGCTACTTGTTACTATTGGTGGAGCTAAAAGCTAGTACTAAAACTTGTTCTGTAGCGCAATCTAGTGTTAAATGTTGTCATATCTCTTCCCCTCCAGTCAAACCAGAAAAGTAATCTCGCTATTGCATTGCCCTTTAGTGGATCTTATGTTTCATCTGCAGCCAATGGCTTACTTCTATATCTGCGTGCGTGAGTGGTTATTTTTGGCACATGGCAGAATAGTGATGTAGTCTGTTATACTGAATGCTTATTTTAATTCTTTCCACCTGTATGCTGCTAGCTTCTCTAACTTGAATTGTCTGACAGATTAAAAGAGAGATATCCATTATGAAGATTGTCAGGCATCCAAATATAGTTAGGTTGCATGAGGTATGTATAGATATCCTAATACTTCAGGAATTTCATTATATGTCTTTATCTCCTTATTATATTTCTCACACGTTTTACATATATATCTAGGTGTTGGCCAGCCAGACCAGGATCTACATAATTCTCGAGTTTGTAATGGGAGGGGAATTATATGATAAAATTGTAAGAACTTTTGTGTTTTTATGTCATGGATTATGTTAGAGATTAATTCTTCTAAACTTGATAATTCCCAAGTTCTTTTAAATTAGTAAGCATTGATGAGACGCTATCATGCTAAGTTTAATGATTTACTAGGTGTTGTGTGCATATACTAGATTTTTGTTCATTATTTATGCTTACAATTATGCTCTTTCTGGATGTGTAGGTTCAGCAGGGAAAGCTCTCTGAAAATGAATCTAGGCGCTACTTTCAGCAACTTATAGATGCTGTTGCTCATTGTCACAGGAAGGGTGTGTACCATAGAGACTTGAAGGTGAAAGACAATATGTTATATATGGAGTGAATTTTGTCCTTGCTGTAACCTCTGTTAACCAGATTATGTTTTTATCTTGATCAAGTTGTTTCCTTCCATTTATAGCCTGAAAACCTTCTTCTTGATGCTTTTGGAAATTTGAAGGTTTCTGACTTTGGATTGAGTGCATTGACTAAGCAGGTAAGAATGTACTCTACTTATCAAATGAGATGACATAACAGATTGTTTTCAAATAATCAACAATATACTCGTTTTATCCTACTGCAATCTTAATTGTTGCTTTATCTTTGGATAATGTTTTTGGAGATAGCAAAACTAACGTCTTCCATCTCTCTCTCTCTTTCTCTCTTATAGGGTGTTGACCTTCTTCACACCACATGTGGGACCCCAAATTATGTTGCCCCCGAGGTAAAGTTGATTGTACAGTTTTGATGCCATTCTTATGTATTACCTTGATATTTTTCTCCGTTTCCTTTGGGTTATGGCTATTTGGCTCATTTAATGATTTGGCATAATCATCCATATCTAATTTTGTTATGTTATGGGCAAATCATGGTTGTTATCAGTAAAGCCTTTACATTGGGATGAGAGTCATCTCTGGCTCGGTTCATTATTTATACATTTGTTCAAATGATAACTACTGTATTTTCTCATTCCATGACATTGATATTTTCAACTTCTAAGCATCAGGCAATATTATCACTTTAGGTAGCAATTTTTCTGAAAACTTGCATGTTTCCTTTAAGTATTACTTTAGGCAGCAGTGTGACAAGTTGCATGTTTCTTCTAAGTGGTTTAATTATGACTCCATATAAATTTGATTCTTTCTCAATTGCAATGGTATAGACTCATCGTTCTTATCTTTATGTGCTCACATTTCTTAGTTAAATGATCTCCTGCAGGTGCTAGGCAGTCAAGGTTATGATGGTGCAGCTGCTGATGTTTGGTCATGTGGAGTCATCCTCTATGTTCTGATGGCCGGATATCTTCCTTTTGAGGAGGCCGACCTTCCAACACTGTACAGAAGGGTATTCTGCATTTCATTGTCCCTTTCAATCTTGTAGTAGAGACTTAAAAGAGCTAGAAAGACAAGGCAAAATGTAAGTACTTAATGTAATAGAAATGAAAACCAGTGGAAGAAAATCCTATGTTGTAATTAATCCATTTATACATACTACCAGTAACCATTTTTTAATAAGAGCTTCATTTACATCTTCAATTTTCACTGCTAAACTAATCCCAAGCCTAATACTAGAAAAATCTGTCTAAAAGTAATGAAAAATAAGGATAACGACACTCGTCTATTAAATAAATTTAATAACCGTATCCTGAATAATAAAATACTAAAATTAATAACTGGGGTACATAATGTAAAAAATTGGTAAGCCAAAACAAAATTCCTTGGTGACAGTAAAATTGCCAAAATTGAAGGGGAAAATAGAGCTTCAGTAACCTTAGTGTTTCTTCGATGTGCCATCCTTACTTTAGTAATGGTTTACATGCTGTACTGTACTATATGAAAGATAACAATGCATTCTACCTAGGATAATGCTTTTGATCTAATAAAGCTTCGTTCGGTGAAAACTCTATTGACCGTCTTGTTTCTCTCAGATATCATGAGGAGCCTTTTCTGATTGGCATGCATGTTTATTTCAGGCTCATTTAGTGCTATAGATTAATAACCAGCTATTGACTTTTGTTGTTGTTGTAGATCAATGCTGCAGAGTTTGTTTGCCCATCCTGGTTTTCTGCTGGGGCAAAGACATTGATACATAAAATTCTGAATCCTAATCCTAAAACAGTGAGTACATTGATTTATTTATTTTCAACTTGAATTATAATAGATTCTCTCTATTACAAACTACGTTATGGTATATATGAGCTGCATTTCACATTGATTGCCTTGACACATTTTTGTTATTATTACTGAAGTCTCTGTTCTCCTACTACTACTTGTGTTGTGATGTGAACAGTTATTTAATCAAATTCCATTTCTTTGTATTTAATAATTTTTTTCCGTTTTACCTTCTCCTTTTCCTGTTTAGGCATCCAGGGAACACACAAATTGCAAATAGTCAAAGTTTAGATAAGCATCGAGTTTTAGTCTTCTGGTGTGTTAATGTTTCTACAAGGACGCATGATTTATTTTTTTAGAGTGAAATGGTTTCATTTTTGTGTACATACATTTATATATATAATATATGATATGTTTCTATCTATGATATCCTGTCTAATCAAGCATAGTTGTATCAGGATACTTGATTTCTGGTAAATACTTAGGAATTTCATATATTATTTAAATTAATTCTGATATAAGTGCAGCGGATGAAAATTGGTGAAATAAGAAAAGATGCATGGTTCAGGAGAAACTATGTTCCGGTCAAACTTAATGAAGATGTGGAAGTGAATTTGGATGATGTTCAGGCGGTTTTTGATGATATTGAGGTATGCTGTTGCTTTTTGTACTGTTGTTTAATTTTATCAAAGGGACCTTTTTTTTTTTTTTTTTTTCAAATGTCTACTTTAGTCCTTCTTACTTATCTATTGATGAATAGGTGTTCTACAAGTAAAGTTTGTGTATACAAATATGTGGTAGTGAATTAAAATGTGAAGGTCTGGACAATGTGAATATGTCAGGGAAATTTGTTCATGAAGGATATGATAGTGATGCCAGATAGCTGGAAAATGGCAAAATACATTGCTGAAATGGGTTTTAAATCGCTGATGGAGGATAGAAAGATGTACTTAAATTAAAATTAAATGCAAGTGGATAATGTACATGATACATATCTGGATCCAGTTATGCCAAATATATTGCTATAAAATAGCTCGCTCTTTTGGAAAAGATATCTATACTATTACAAAGGGAACACTCCTTATGGTCACTCACATATTTTAATTCAGATAAATTATGTAAAATTTTAAAACTTGTAAAACCTCACTTTTTTTTTTCCACTTAATAACTATGACAGTTATCGAATCTCCGTTTGCTAATTTATTTGTCAAATTTACAGTTACTGAAGAGTGAAGACTTGGAGAGAAAATCAACTATCTATAGGATTTTTATTTCTTTTTGTTTTCTATGTAAATAAAAAGTTTGTATACAAGATTTTGAAAACTTCAAGCATATATCAAATGCATGAGCACACGGCACGTGGCTAGTATGTATTAATGACAACACCTATAAGATTTAAGATTCTTACCTGGTTATTGCCCCTTGTTTTTCATTTGAGCAATTAAAGTGTTGCACTAATTATCCAGCAGTAGCATGCGTCTATTCACTATTCTGAGAGACGCTGGCGATTTTTGCTGTCTGACAGGACCAATTTGTTGCTGAACAGTCAGGAAGTACAGAGGGAGGTCCTTTGTTAATGAATGCATTTGAGTTGATTACCTTATCACAAGGGTTGAATCTTTCACCGCTATTTGACAGGCGTCAGGTATTGTATCCATTTCATCTTTCCCTACAAACTTATGGTTTCCTTTTGTGTCTCCAATGGATTTTGTGTTTTTCAATGTTGTCTGTTGCATTGCCCCAAATGATATTCTGTTTCTTTCCTATTAGGATTATGTGAAACGGCAAACTCGTTTTGTTTCCCGTAAACCTGCAAAAGTTATAATTTCATATATTGAAGCTGCTGCGGAGTCAATGGGTCTTAAGGTCCATTCTCGCAATTACAAGGTATCACTCTATGTTCACTTCACATATGAGAAATGTTGATTGGTTTGCTATGCCCAAGATGCTTAATCTGATATGAACTGGTATTGTGATGTTCCAGCCATCCGTGACAGATCCAAAGATTTTAGGTAACAAAGATAACATATAAGCATAACAAGAAGTTCTACATTATTATATTATGCATAAAAAAATACATTAATCTAGCTACAAATAATTCGATTAATACATCAAAATACATATTAATCCAAAATGATAAAAGAATAAAAAAGTGGGATGATTTCTTTCAATTACTTTTTTTTAATTATTTTTTTTTACCTTAGTGTAATTGGTGAAGCAAAGAATAAAAAAGTGGGTTGATTTCTTTCAATTAATTTTTTATCTTAGTATAGGGTCAAACTTAATAAAACAATTGGGGGCAAAAAAATATATATGCCTATATGGTCATAAAAAAATCTCAAACTTTGGTGGGAGCATGTGCCCCCATCCGTATGTAGATTTGTCCCTGCCAGCAATGATATTTTCGCATAATTTGGAGCAGAACTAGTACTGTGACCTATGCCACCAATTCCATTATCGAAGTCCCTATTATTATAAGTCTGTTATGCCGTAGTAATTTTACTACATTTGAAATGAGAGTTATACTTCCAGTAACATTTTGGGCTTTTAGTAGTCTGTCTCCAAATAAGGATTGATAATTCAGAAGTGATGATTGTTGGGTGGTTTATTCCTTAGACTAGGTAGAGATTTTTTCAAAACTTGATTTCGAAGGGCAATGTACAGCAATATCTGGCTTTCTTGAATTTCTTTTTCTGATGGTCCCTTAATAGAATTTTCACACAGATGAGGCTTGAAGGAGTTATTGCAAATAAGGTTGGACAATTTGCAGTGGTCTTGGAGGTAACCTGTTCTTGCATTTCTTGTATTTCCTATTTTCAATATGAAAAACTTATTTCTGCATGAGCCGTAATTGAAATCATCTTTGTATTTTGTCAAAAAGGTGTTTGAAGTTGCACCATCCCTTTTCATGGTAGATGTTCGAAAGGCAGCTGGTGATACTCTTGACTATCACAAGGTAGGCCCAGTATCTTCTTGTTCCTGCATTTTAATGGCTGAAAGTGCTAGGATCATCCACATACTAACATGCCGAGTGAGATATTTTTTTATCAATCTAACTATTCTAAGATTTGGAAAGGGGGAAGGGGGTACTCATTTTTTTTTAGTACATCAGTGACATTGAGGTTTGAACCCTTAATCTTATGCATATGACCCAAGCCTCCCACCACTAGACCGTTCCTAGTGGCTTGGGGAACTCATTTAAAAATTGCTGTGTACACCACAATTTTTATGATTCCTCATGATTACATGATTTTCTTTTCTTTCCCCTGTAAGTCAGCTTCCTCCCGTGTGTAATTCATTTAATACTGAAGTTAATTCAATAGCAGGTAGGCAGTGACTGACTTTGGCCAGTCATCATCAACAATAAAAAATCCCTTCGGTAGAGCAATTTGGTGAATGTCAACATGTTAGGTACACAGATTGCAGATGGTGTGAAATTCGGTTGGGTTAACCACAATTTTAATTGAGTCATTTGTGTGTGTCCAACGTTCGTTGTTTCGGTTAGATGGTCAGTGTCCAACAGGATAGGAATAGAGATGAGCAAGATCCATATATTCTTTTTTCTTAATTTTTTGATATTATATGTCATCCTTTCCTTAACATTCTATGTCATGAAATGGTTGGTGTGCAACAGGATTGTTGTTGCTATATGATATTCTGTGTCATTCTATATAATATTTATGGTTAACTTGATTTTGCTGACTAAGATTAGAGTAACTATGGGGAATATTATGCGACTGAATTTTTCTTTCAAGTGCATTAAAGAATTTCACATTTTATATTACTCTGTTCGATAATTACATGTCCTCTAAAACTATTCCAGCGTAAGCAGCCACAGTCTATTACCTCAAAGCCACTGATTTTTGTTTGCATGTCCAGTCCTGTAGCTAGATCTACCCTCGTTCCTTCACATGCCGCAATAAATCTTGAAAGAATTATTAAGGTTCACATTGCTTAAAGATATGACCAAGATAGAGCTTGGGCAACCCCCTCCCCTCATGAGTTAGCTTTTGGAGTTGAGATATGCCCACTCAATTCTAAGATGGTATTAGAATCTATCATGTGATTGAAATTATGCTTTGAAGTTGGAAAATGTCAAAATGGTTGAATTAGGATTTGGGGGGGGGGGGATAATTAGGAAATCATTTCAATAAAACTCTTAAGAATAAGGGGAAGCGGGGATAAAAATGCCCTAAGTAGTTGTTTGGATGGCAAATCTGACTCTCAGACTAACACAGACTCAGCAATTCCAAGTGACAGTGATGCGGGTGGTCTCTTCGCTCTACTTCCATCCTCCTTTCAATCAAATAACCAAAAAAAACAGCAGCTTAATATTCCAAAGCATGCACGCTCTAACCCAATTACTGCTTTTGATCCCCACACATTGTAATGTAATGGTTGTACTTGTAGCAGTATAGCATGCATATGTATTTGTGTGCGCTAATGAATTGACAGTAACATAATTTTTGTATTCCTGCAGTTTTACAAGAATCTTTGTGCCAAACTAGAAAGCATTATTTGGAGACCCGCGGGGACGACGTGTAATGAGTATGATCTCAATTCCACAATGAAAACTGATTAATAGAAATAAGAGACACTGGCCTTAGTAGAACTCCAAGCCAGCGATCTTCATCAGTCTAGTAGCAAACTGTTAATGCATGGGTAATTAGATAAGAACAGGAATCAGAATGAAGAGAAGCAGCATCGCAGATAGAATAGGGAGAGGGACTCAGAAGAGGAAGAAGGTTGACCATACCCCATTTCCTTTTTTCTGGAAGAAATTTTTATAACCACTGTGGAGGAAATCATTTTATCCTCCACTTCTATCATCTATCATTGAATTAGTTTTGGAAGTGGTGTAAAGTAATGGGACCTACAAAAATAAAATGTAGCCATAGTTACTGCATCAGCATATCAGCAACTTGCAACAGCAGCAGTAAGCATCGGTGAACTGTAACAACAGAGTGTAGAAGAGAAGAAAGTTCAGGAAACTAGAGAAAATGAGAGAAAAACTTACGTATTATGGAGCAAAGTGCTTATATGTGTGTGTGTGTGTGTATGTATGTACATTAATGACCTGCCATACAAGTCTCATAACCAACTAACCATAAACTAATATGTTACTTGTTATATAAGTTTTGTAACAAACTTAACTAACTTCTAACCAATAACCAATTCTAGTTAAATTTCTATTTACACACATGCTAAATTAGGAATTTAATTCTCGATTACCATCCCTCAAACTTGGAATGCGGTTCAACAAATATATTGAGCAAGCCAAGTTTGCTATGTAAGGAAGTAAACACGGTGGCAATGGTTTGGTTAGAATGTCAGCAAGCTGTTGCTTCATGCCAATAGGAAGCAGTTGAATGAAGCCATTTTGCACATTGTCACGAACTAAATGGCAATTTAGTTCAATGTACTTAGTGCGCTACTTAGTGCGCTCATGAAAGACAGGATTATGCGCAATTTGAATAGCTGATTGACCATCACAAAAGACTGTTCCAGTATGTTCAAGATGGATGCCAAAATCTTGCAGCAGAAATGAGAACAATTGTAATTCACAAATGACAACAGCCAGGGCTCGATACTTGGCCTTACATGAGGATCTAGAGATTGTTGCCTGCTTTTTTGACTTCCAACTCAACAAGGAATCAGCAAGATAAACAAGAAATCTTGTTGTAGACCTCTTTGTATCAGGGCATCCAGCCCAATCTGTATTCGGATATGCTTTCAATTACAAAGCACAAGAAGAGGATAGGAAAATGCTAAGACCTGGTGCTGATTTGATGAATCTCAACATTCTCATAGCAGCTTGATGAAGAGCAATTGTAGGATTGGCCTGAAGAGCAATTGTAGGATTGGCCAAAAACTGAGCAAACTGATTGACAAAATAGGAGAGATCAGGTATAGTTGTTAAATAGATTAATCTGCCTACTAATCTTTTATAGGCTGCAGGATCATCCAATAGATCCCCTGTACCCTTGGTTAGTTTAGGAGAGGAGTTCATAGGTGTAGTCACGAGTTTACAACCTAGAAGCCCTACATCTTGTAGTAACTCAAGTGCATATTTCCTTTGAGAAATGGTAATGCCTTGAGGAGACCTTGCTACTTCAAGACCTAGGAAGAATTTCAAATCCCCCAAATCCTTTATTTTGAATTGATCATTCAAAAACTTCTTTATGAGATTGATAAAATTCAAATCATCTCCTGCTAAGATTACATCATCCACATAAACTAGCAAAGCTATGAATGAACTGGGAATTGACTAAAAAAAAATGAATGATCTTATTGTGATTGTTTAAAACCAAGAGATAGAATAGCAGTGGACAACTTGGAGAACCACTATCTACTAGCTTGTTTTAAACCATAGAGGGACTTAAGGAGCAAGCAAACCTAATTAGGCTTAGCGCTCTTGAATCCTTGTGGTAATTTCATGTAAACCTCCTTATGCAAATCACCATGATTGTTGACATCTATTTGCTGCAAATGCCATCCTTGGATTGAGGCCAATGATAGTAAAAGTCTGATAGTAGACATCTTAGCTACAGGGCTGAAAGTGTCCATATAGTCTATGCCATGTGTTTGAGTATATCCTATAGCAACCAATCTTACCTTATATCTTTCTATGCTCCCATTAGCTTTAAGCTTAATTTTGTAGACCCACTTACAATCAACAAGAAATTTCCTTCAGGCAAATCTACCAATTTTCAAGTACAATTATGCTCCAAACCTGTGATTTCAGCATTCATAGCTGCCTTTCAGCACTCATGTTTAACTGCAGCCCCATAAGAACTTGGTTCTGATTGAGCATATAGGGAATGGGCATAGGCTTGATGTTGAGGGCATAAATTGGCATAAGAAAGCACTAATTTGATGGGATAGGGAGTGACTTGAGTGGCATTAATTTCAACAAGATTGCAATGATAATCTTGCAAATAAGATGGAGATTGTCTAGGCTTGGAAGACCTCCTAAGAGCAGCAGAAGGAGCAGGCTGAGAACATACAAGTTCAGTAACTAAATTAGGAGAACATGGAGGAATTGCAAAAGGGATAGTGACATCAGAGGGCACAGAGGCAGTAGCAGGCAGAACATAGGACTGTTGGGGATTGTCATGTGCATCGAGTAAGAGTGATAAGGAAAGAAATTTTCATAAAAATAGATATTTCTGCTGATGAAAATTTCTTTGGAATGAGTATCATATAGGATGAAGCCCTTAACTCCATGTTTGTAGCCTAGGAAAACACACTTCCTTGCCCTCTTATCTAGCTTTGTTCTGTCTCTATGCAATGAGCAAGCATAGGCCAAGCATCCAAAGACTTTGAGAAAGTTGAGGTCAGGGCCCTTGTTATTCAAAATAGCATAAGGACAATTATTTTTAGCACCTTTGGAAGGAATCTTGTTCAGCAAAAAAAAGGCATGTAGCATAGCAAAAGACCAAAAACAATTAGGCAAATTAGCTTGAAAAAGCTATGCCCTACTAATATTCAGCAAGGATTGGTGCTTCCTTTCAACAATAGCATTCTGCTGTGGTGATTCTACATAGCTTAACTGATGTATAATCCCTTTTTTTGCATAAAATTCCCTCATGGTGAATTCAGGACCATTGTCACTTCTAATCACTTTGACATGATGCTTGAATTGAGTATCCACCAGCATAATGAAAGCCCTCAGTGCTGATGAGGCCTTAGCGCTGGATTTGAGTAAATAAACCCATGTATGTTTACTTTTATCATCAACTATTGTAAGAAAATATTTGTGACCTTGTATTGATAAAATCGGGACAGGTCCCCATATATCCACATGTAAGAGGTTAAATATAGCAGTAGAAACAGAGGTGCTAAAAGGAAAAGGAATTGATTTCTGCTTAGAGAAATGACATACATCACATGGGACTTCTTTCTTACAAATAGGTACAAAAGCATGAGAATTATGTATCAATTTCATCTTTTCAGAACCAATATAACCAAGTCTAAAGTGCCAAAAATCAAATTTATTACAAGCACCTGAATTAACAGAAATAAGCAAAGGCTGAGAAACAATACATGGTAAAGGGCTCTCAAGCATGTATAAGCCAACCTTGGCTCTAGAAATTCCAATTGGCCTCAAGCTGATGTTGTCCTGAATTATGCAATGGTCAGAGAACACAATAAGTTTGCATTCCAAATCAGTACATAATTGGGTGATAGCAATGAGATTGAAATGAAAATTTGGCAAGTATAGAACATTGGACAGCCCATAAGAAGAGGAGAGCATAACAGTCCTAGCATACTTGGAGAGTAAGGCTTGGCCATTAGGTAAGGTAACAACAATAGGAGGATTCAGTTCCCTATAAGATTGAAAAAATTGCATGGAACAACAAATATGATTTGTTGCACCAGAATCCAAAATCCAAGGAGGATGAGGATTAATACCTCCTGAAGAAGTTACAACATTGTTGGTTTAAGCAAAATTCACCTGAGTTGGGTGATGAGGAGGCTGAATCAAATCCAACAAACTTTGATATTGTTCAGCTGTAAAATTGAAACTGGATTGCTATGAAGAATTGTCATCAAAGGTTGCAGTATTAGCAGGTGCAATAACAACATTAGCAAAAGCCTTCTTGGATTTCCAACAAGGAGGATAACCATGCTTCTTGTGACATTCATCAATTGTATGGCCATGATAACCATAAAATGTGCACTTCTTGCTGTTAGATTTTCCATTTCCATGTTCAGAATTAGGTTTCTTGTGAGTTTCAGAAACAGAACTTCGAAATTTGGCAGTAGGTGCATAGTTGAGAAGATGTTTAGAATCCAAACCATTATCATGATGCGATTGTTTTTCATGTTGCAAAACTAGAGAAAAAATGCGATTGAGATGAGGCAAATGATCCATAAGCAAAACCTGAGATCTCACAAGTTAAAAAGGCTCATTGAGGCCTTTGAGGAACTTGATTGTTGTATTAGCATTGATACGGTTCTTCAAATCAACAAAAGCACCGCAATTGCATTGGACAACACATTTACACACAGGTAAAGGACGAAATACTTCTAATTCATCCCAAAGAACCTTCAATTCAGTGAAGAAAGTAGTGACTGTGGAATCCCCTTGATGCAAGGCTGAAATTTCTTCATGCAAATCAACAATTCTCAAGAGATCTCCTTGAGAAAATCTTTCCTTTAATTCAGTCCATACTTCATGAGCTTTGTCAAGCCATAAGATGCTTTGAGTAATTGATGGTTCCACTGAATGGATCAGCCAAGACAACACCATATGGTTGCACCTTTCCCATTGATTGAACAAAGAGGAACCAAGGGCTGGAACAACAATTGAGCCATTAACAAACTTAACTTTTTTCTTTGAAAGCAAAGCCATACACATGGCACGAGACCAACTATGGTAATTTGCACCATTAAGAAGAGAGGAAACAAGGACCAATGAAGGATTTTCATTGGGATGCACTTTAAGATTAGCAGCCATGGAAGCAAATCGCCTGAGAAAGAGAAAGGGAACAAACAGACACTGCAGCCACCAATTGAACCTCAAGGAAAAACTTGAATTATATCAAGATACGAAGGCTCGGGAGTGGCATGATCAAAGACACTAGCAGAATTCTCAAGTAAATACTAAAAATCGAATTTTGATTTTGCAGAATTTCAAGAATTCATTGTGCCAAGATGCAGTGTGATGCAAGCTTGAAATGGCAGGGAAAAGAAAAGGAAGAATTGAGAGAAGAAAGCGGAAGCAAATTCGGGAATGATACCATAAGAGAATGCTATGCAGCTATAGTTACTGCATCAGCATATCAGTAACTTACAATAGTAGCAATAAGCATCAGTGAGCTGTAGAAGCAGAGTGCAGAAGAGAAGAAAGTTCAGGAAACTAGAGAAAATGAGAGAAAAACTTATGTATTATGGAGTAAAGTGCTCATATATATGTATGTGTGTGTGTGTGTGTGTGTGTGTGTGTGTGTGTGTGTGTGTGTGTGTGTGTGTGTGTGTGTGTGTGTGTGTGTGTGTGTGTGTGTGTGTGTGTGTGTGTGTGTGTGTGTGTGTGTGTGTGTGTGTGTGTGTGTGTGTGTGTGTGTGTGTGTGTGTGTGTGTGTGTGTGTGTGTGTGTGTGTGTGTGTGTGTGTGTGTGTGTGTGTGTGTGTGTGTGTGTGTGTGTGTGTGTGTGTGTGTGTGTGTGTGTGTGTGTGTGTGTGTGTGTGTGTGTGTGTGTGTGTGTGTGTGTGTGTGTGTGTGTGTGTGTGTGTGTGTGTGTGTGTGTGTGTGTGTGTGTGTGTGTGTGTGTGTGTGTGTGTGTGTGTGTGTGTGTGTGTGTGTGTGTGTGTGTGTGTGTGTGTGTGTGTGTGTGTGTGTGTGTGTGTGTGTGTGTGTGTGTGTGTGTGTGTGTGTGTGTGTGTGTGTGTGTGTGTGTGTGTGTGTGTGTGTGTGTGTGTGTGTGTGTGTGTGTGTGTGTGTGTGTGTGTGTGTGTGTGTGTGTGTGTGTGTGTGTGTGTGTGTGTGTGTGTGTGTGTGTGTGTGTGTGTGTGTGTGTGTGTACATCAATGACTTGCCATACAAGTGTCATAACCAACTTAACTAATCATAAACTAATATGTTACTTGCTGTATAAATTTTATAACAAACTTAACTAACTTCTAACCATTAACCAATTCTAGTTAAATTTCTATTTACACACATGCTAAATTATGAATTTAATCCTCTATTAAATGGTTAAGATGATAAGTGGAGGATAAAATGACTCACTCATGTAAGTATTTCTCTTTTCCTGCTCGAAGAGCAAACCACATTCAACATGCCCCTTTCTTTGTTTCCCTTGATGCCAAAGAGAACCAGTAGCAACATCAATGGGCCATATGCCAGTTGTGTTGTCATTCTCATGTGGGCTGGGCTTGGACTATTTAAGTCCGTTACACGATGCAAGATTCTAGTCTGTTTTGACAAATGACTTTTCTGATCATCCCAGTTCTTGTGAGTGTGATGATAATCCTAGATAGAAGAGCACGAAAGGTGGCGCTCCCCAAATGTTCTAAGAATTGGTATGTTTTCCAGCCATCATAATGCAATGTACAGTGTGTATAACGGATTGAGAATAATTGGAGTATGCTGGCTTGTATTTGCGGAGTAAGGTGTAGATGGACAGCCCCTGCATCAGTGTAATGGTTTTGTTTGATATCTTAGGGAAGTAGGAATAAATAGGAGGCTGCAGCCAACCAACCCCACAAAGGTTGGTGATTATTACATGCTTGCTCCAATAAGTTGGGCGGGCCATTAGTGGCAGTCCAATTTCCTGGCCCAATAACGATTCTACCATTACTGTGTTTGAGGCTAAAATAGGGGGGGAATTGATAGAACATTTATTGGAGCGGTAATAAAGACAAGTGATAATACGGACATTTGAAACAAACATGCACAGTAATCTCCATAGTACATGTACGTAGCGTCACTTTCGGTGCATGTTCTGTAGTCTACATGAATTAATGCTTACACACAGGGTAGATGGGATCAATAACTGAGCTCATCCAAACACGTGATTGATAATTCCGAGTTTAATCAGGAAATCATTTGAAACTATATAGTACACTACTCAGATAGAGTGTGACTTGGACTAAAAGGCTTTTTTTTTTTTTTGGTTAAAAATAATAATAATAATCTAAACTCACAGCATTCAATATTTACTAAATTATAATTAATTTAGTTGCAGTAAATTTAAATTATTATAAAAATAGGTTTTTCGACATTATTTTTTTATCTGTAAAACTTTGGACTGAACTCTTAACGAGAGGCAAATCAACTATCCCGGCACTGCGTGGCCTTTTGTTGAGGGAAGTTAAGTTGATTTATTTATTTTCTTTCTTTTCCTCCACTCATCACCTCTCTTTGTTAATAGATTTGTGCTGGGATAGTAAAATCTCCTGGAATTGTTTTCAAGCCTTAGGATCCAATTCTGTTTTAGAGAGAAAATGTCTTCAGTTAAACCATCGTTTAAACATCCTTATAATTGAAAATCTTTTCTTAAATAATAATAAATGTTATCAGCATTGGCCAGTATTTGATTAAATTTGAAGGGAAAAAAGAATACCCTTGCAAAAGGAAAGTCGTTTTTTCCTTGATTATCTTTATAAAAAAAACTAGATTAAAAGAAGAAAATACGAAGCACCCATTGTTAGTATAAAGATCTTTATACAATCGTTTAATCAATTTATTTTATTTGAAACATCTTTTAAGTAGTAGGTGTGACAATTAATTATATTTGTTAATATGTCAGTATATGATTGAACGACAATTTCAATTAAATCCTTAAAAGAATTGTTCTAAACCAATTAGAATAATCTCAACTCAAAATTTCTATTAGGTACCGTTAAAAACTAGGTTTTTTTTTTTTTTTTGCTAATATTACAAACTTTTAGTTGAAACTTAAGGCATGCATTTAAGTTTAAAAAATAAAGAGAAATTATTGGATGATGACGAAGTGTAAATAACGATTGTGCTCTTATATTTACCAAAAAAAAAAAAGGAGTGTGTTCTTATACTACTATATAATAACATTTTTTATACATGTATAAGTTAATAATGAATCCTCCATCGTTTGAAGCTAAAATGCCATTTTAAAAATTATCAAATCCCAATCCTATTGGCACCACAATCACTTAATAGCGACATCCCACTCCCTCAACTAAAAAAATAATACATGTTTTACAAGTTTCAACACCCAAACTGATGCATACTTTTTTTTTCCACCTTAAGGCAGAAGGACACCTAATCTAACAATAATCAAGGAAAGGAAAAACATGATTCCTCATTCCTTCATCATAGAACAACAATAGCAAGAGCACTCAAGCTGATTTATTTTGACCCAATTAATGCATTGCTGGCTAAGTAAGTAGTATCCCACTGGCCAAGCTTGTTGTATTGCTAGAGCATGGAAACATAGACCAATGGGTTAGAAATGTAGTTGGTCCTCCCAACTTCCCTACCAGAATACACACACATCGTTGAACATGGCCAGGGTGTTCCTTGTTCCCTTGAAATTAAGGTAATTATCTATGATATGATAAAGAATTGCAAGGTCAACCCCACATCAACCATGCTTGAACTTAGGAGGAAGAATTTGATTACCATTTTGGAAAAGAGAAGGTTTTGATCAATTCAACACACAAGGAGGCACACCAAATTTTTTTGCTCAAGCTTAAAAACTAAAAGAGGTATGCCACTATATATTTTTAGGCACTATATACACACCACCAAACATTCTTCTAAGGTTGAAAGAACTTGTTACCACATTTGCATTTCCATGAGAGGAGATAGTACCCTTCATCTCTTTGTGCTGTTGTTGTTGCCTCTTCCTTGTGGATGTGGGCATCCCTATGGTGAGGAGAGATAACCAGAGCAGCCATGCAAGGCCTGCAGCTCAAGCACTTGTTAACACACCTCGGAGGCCTTGACCCCAATACTAGCTTCTCTTGATTCACTTTCCCAACATTGGTGCTACCTATGGCTGAAGTAGTTGACCCTGAATTGTACACAACAACAACAACATGAGTAGTTAGACCAAGATACACACACACATTAAGGTAAAAGAAACACAAGAATCTATAGAGTTCCATATCTTGTTTAACATGGAAAAACATTTGGACAATGATGGTTTTGTTTTGTTTACCTGAATTAGAAGGAAACATGGTGAGAGAAATGATGAGGATTAGAGTCACTGAAATTCTTAGTCCATTGGGGTGTTTCTTTGGCAAATAATCCATCACCACATTAGTGTCTATAAGGAAAACAAGAAGGATCAAATAATAATGATGATCAGCAAAGAAGTGTGAGCCTGAGGGGTTTTTGGAGAAAGAGATGGGAAGGGATGCAATGCATCAATCTTTAAGGGGCCCCAATGGAGAAGAGTTTTTTGGTCTTTGAAGTCTTGGTGCTTTTTTTCCTAAGTGCAAGCAACAGCTACTCTGACTTGAGGTTTTCAGCGTGAATGACTCACGTCACAGTTTCTTTTCATCTTTTGCTGGCTGAATTGACTACCCTATGCAAAGCTTTTGACATTATTGAAGGTACTACACCATCTTTCTTTTGTCACCATACCAAGGAGTGGATATGAGTTTTTTGGTCATTTTGTCTTTGGCTCCTCCTCCTGCTCCTCAATAATACTACTTACTATTTAAATACTACAACCTCACAGTGCTTGCTTGCCCCCTCTCTTCACTCTACTCTTTCAACAAATCAATTCAATGCCAATAAACCAATTCAGTCAATTTGATCAATATTTTTTTGCTGTCTAAAATTGGACCACTTCATTGAATGGAAGCAATAACCCTCAAATTTGTTAGGCTTAGTTTCTGGTAGCATATTTTACTTAAAGGGCCAAGCCTTTCTTACATACTCTCCATCGGTTTGACTTCGATGATGATAAGTCAAATCCAAAACAACAATGCTACCTAGTCCGAATTTTTCAGCTACAGTTTGATTTGTTACAATAATAAATTTATGCTAGAATATGATTTGGTAGAATGATGTGTCAATAGGCGTCTATTCATTAGAATGGCACCTAATTTGGACATTCAATTCAGGCAGAAAGTGCCGAACTGCATAACAATTTTTCATTCCAAAAACTCAGTCCATGACTGTTCTTACTATTTGCACCCTATAGAGAGCAGCATGGACTAACTCTATTATGGAACACATTGAATCAATGATAATCGATTGTCATTTGTCACATATCAGATAATACTTGAAAAATTAGTTCCTTGTATCATTAGCAACAGAAAAACACACAAGAAGGGCCAGTAGAGAGCAACTTTATGTTTATATCTTATATCTGAAATTGGATGATAGACTGCAACGCATTGGCAGAGAAATTCTAAATCAGTGAAGGATGGATTAGATGAGAGATTCCGCTGACTTAAAGGACAAGTGGTGTCATTTCAATGTTTCAACCTAGAGAGGACATACACACATTCATATATACTAATATTATATTACTATTATAGAATGACAAAGTTGATATTTTACATTGAAGGAGTTAATCAAAGTATAATCTTTTACACTGAAAAAGGGGGTTGGCGTAGTGATAGAGATACGCTACGATCTCAAAAAGACGACCAAAATAACTTAATTCTTACCGGATATGTACAAATATATAGATAGAATAAATAATATTACTCGTGCGCTCATCAAAAATAAAAATACACTTTACCGGCAACATAGTTCCAAAACTTGTCATTCAAGGGCGATTTTAGAGAACTGGTTAAAGAAGTCAAGGTGATCAATTTTTATTGAAAAAGCAAGATTTTTGAGCTTGGGACGGCATTGAGCACATGCACTTGTTATTAGCAAAATCATTTTATAATAGTACACAACTAATATATAGATGAGCACATTAGGTATGTGAAATCTTCTCACTAATCAAATTTGTTCAAATTAATAACACAAGAAAACAGCACCACCAATTGCTTTATTAATGGTTATTTCGTAAAGAAAAATGAACACTGATGGGATGTCAGTGTGAGCCACATGGTAAAAGGCAAAACTTATTCCAATAGGGTAATCCTGGTGGTAGTGGTGGTAAGTGTTTGTAACAGCAAATAGTTCGAGGCACAGAACATAGAGAGAGAGAGAGAGAGAGAGTCGTGGTTTTGTGATAATATATCTGAAAAGTCCATTGTGGGTGGCAGCAGGTCCCGCGTTTTGCTTGATGTTGCCTTTTTTGAGTAGGACAAAGTGGTCACGCTCTAAGGAAAAGACTATGAGCAGTAGTTGCAGCAGCAGATAAACAACTATACATAATATCCTTTTCTCCAACAGACAGATTTTCTCACAGAAGAATCACTTGCATATCTTGCTATTATAGATCTTAACATGAAAGAAAGCTGCTGTTGTTGTACAAGGATTCTGTGTGGTATTTGCTCTCTTTGGAGGAGCAAAAATGAGAATGAGAAATTCTTAGTTGCTCTTCAAATAAGAGAAATCTTATATTCAAATATATTCTATTCTTTATTTGATACATAAGTAAATGACAATCATCTTTGCCTCTTAAATCATCATAAATTCACATTCACTATTATGTCAAACAATAAATAGATTAAAGCAAAGGATTAAAAGAATTTCTACATCATCTTCAATTTGTGCTCTTTTGTCCTTTTAATTTTGTATAAGGTCACTTTTAACTTGCCCTCCTTCACACCTTCGAGTACACAACTTATTCTAACCCATTTATTTAGACCAAAAAGGAGACTGCACTCTCCAAGTCCCAACACCTGAGAATCCATGGCACCATGTACATGGGGGCAGTGATGCTTTTCCTCATCATGTACAAAAGTGGAAGTGAGATGGGGTACGTGGCCAAAGATCATGCTTTCATAGGAACTCATGAAGGTAAGTTAACCTAACCTCACCAGATGGACTCTATTTTATAAAGGACTTTAAACCTTAGAATATGATCAGCTATGTTTGCATTTCCAAACCATCACCAACTTAAGACTTTTTATTACACAGCTTTTCATTCATATCACCTTTTTTTGAAAAACAAGATTCCTCCTACCATGTAAGAAATACAATCTCTCTTTTGTTGTTGCAGAACATGACAACCAGTAGAGGCTCAACAGCAGTACAGCAAATCACAAAAGCCAATTAATTTTGCAATGCTTAATCTGAAAACGAAAATTTCCTCCAAACCATTACATCTTCACAACAAAGAGAACAAAAATGACAATAATAACAATATGGAAACTGGAAATTGCTTTATTATCACAAAATAACACAAGTGGTTTGCTTAGTACAATTTACAAGCAAGAGAAGCCAACAAAAACAAGGACTTTAGTTCAAAAAATTAAAAATTAAAAAACCCAAAACTTGGATTGTTGTGGCAGATCAAACAAATGCCCTGCAACCACCAGAGCCCTTGAATATGAGACCCCCTAGCCTTAAAACTGAACTACACAAACCACACTAACTAGACAAAAGAAATTACAAGCTCAGACAGCAAGATATAAACTAAAGCTTAAGTCTAGGCATCAACATAGAAATGTGTGACAGAAACTCAAACACACAGTAAACATCCAGCGGTACAAAGTAAGACTTAACATACTTAAGCAATGCACCACCAAGCAGTGGAAACCATCAACCAAGACTTAGTAACTGTATTCTCAGGGAACCTTAACCATAAAAGAAGTGGCCTTCAGTTAACCAAGGCCAAAAGGGTTGTAACAACTAACAAGCATTTCTATGTTTAGGAGTGCTTGCAAAAAGGGTTTGTGAAGGGGTATAATGCCAAAGTTCCCTGGAAAACAACCAAGCCAACAAACCACCATCAATCCACTCTTGATGGGCATATCAGCCCCAAAAATTATGCTGAATGTCACCACTTGTTGAGTTCTTTATTTTAAGTCCATACATGAGTATTTTAGGTCCTCAATTTCCAGATCCAGTCTTCAACTCTACTAGCTTCCTTGATTTGTTTGTTCCTATGATAATTAAGCCAGAATATCACATCTCCACAAATTCTCCACCAGCGAATCAATTGTGTTGCTGCCAATTGAACTGCAATGTTGAAGATTCAATCCCAACAAGTTCTGGCCCAATTTTTTCAGGAAAGGCACACTCTTGTTAGATACATCAGAACAACCAGACAAGGAAAGCACTTGCAAACTAAGCTGCCTGGCACTGGAGAGAACAGCTACGCCGACGTCAGTGATTGCGCACTTTGACACGTCTAGATCATTAAGTAGCAGGCAGTTGTCGGCCACTGCAACCAAGCTTGCATCCGTGATTTTCCAGCATCCGTCAAGATTTAGTAATTCAAGGGTTCCACCATGTAGCCTGGCCAACGCTGAAACTATGTTATCTGTCAAGTTCCAGCAGCCAGTAAGATTCACCTTGACAAGTCCTGCCTCACAATTCTCCAAAAGAGGGAGGAGGCCAGCATCTGTTACGCCATAAAGCCCAGTTAGATCAAGATGCTGAAGTTGGGGACACAATTTGCCAACCATGGCCATGCTCGCACTACCAAAACCAGGACAATTTTGAATGGATAAAGACCGAAGAGACTTGCAAGGAGAGAGCATAGATACTTCCACATCAATGTCCTTGACTCCCATGCACTTCACAAGGGTAAGAGATTTCAACTTTGTTTTGATGTTTGAAAGGGCACCGATGATCCCAGATTGAGTGACCCTGTTGCACTCCTCCAACTGCAAGCTCTCAAGAGATCCTGCAGCCTTGGCAAATGCTACCAGCCCACTGTCAGATACAAAGCAACACTTGCGGAGACACATCTGCTTCAGGTTGGAGCAACCTTTACCAATGGTTTCAATGCTTGCATCAGTTACCCCTCTGCAAGAAGTGACAGTGAACGAGACCAATTTTTGCAGGCCTTGAGCAACACCCATGACCCAAAAGCCCCTTTCACTGACATTTTGGAGACAGGATAGGACCAAATTTGCGATTGCCTTTCCATAATGGCCAATAACAGCCAGAGAAAAATCTGTAATGTTCAAGGCCTGAAGCTTTACCCTTGACAGCTCAGAAGCAGATGACAACAAGCTAGATACTCCATGATCTCCAACAAGGGGGCAATCTTTGATAGAGATTGACTGTAACTTGGGGCAAGACCTTGCAATAGCTTGCAAGCCCTCGTTTCCAATCTTCGGGCAAGATTCAATGTTTAAGGTGGTCAAGTTGGGGCAGCCTTCAGCTATTGCAATCAAACCCTTGTTGCTGATTGAGGACGACAGGCATAGGTCAAGCTTCTCCAAAAGATGGCATCCTTTAGCTACCTCAGCTAGACCCTCATCCCCGACAGTTGATACATTCCACAAAGAAAGCGATCTGAGAGAAGGGCAACCGTGAGCAACTGCAGAGAGGCCAAGGTTTGTGACGCCACGCACAGAGTTGCTTCCTCTTATAGACAGCTTCCCGAGTCCCCCACGGCCACTAGTCCCGACAGAAATTGCAGCAAGCCTTACATCAGTGGCTTTCTTCCCTTCCAAGCACCTTGTAAGGTAGCCATCACCTTCGATATCTTGATCCTCATCAGAAGAGGTCATTTCAACATCAGAGGAAGCAGGCCTCTCAATCTCGGCTTTGCAGATGCTGCTCATAAGCATAAGCCACTTCTTAGATACACAGGCACATGAGCTTCTCTCTTTGGCACTGGGGAGCCTTCGGAGTATCTCAAAGAGGCACTCACCAGGAAGGGCATCGACACTAGGCTTTTGATCTTGCTCATGCTCGAGATTTTCAAAGAAAAATGGGGCACTGATGCGAGCTCGCTTGTTGGGAGGATAGTACACATCAACATTGGAGCCAATAGTGTACAAGCGACCCAAATCCGTGGGGCAGAAGGAACCCCCAGGATAGAGTTCATCATCACCTAAAACATCCATTCACAAAATCTAAAATCAGCCACACGAAAATTGCTCCAAGTATATGATCTTCTAGAACAAAAACTCAAATGTTTATCTCATATTATATACCCAAGATTTAAGCTCAGCATGACTTGCTCATGAAGTTCTTTCCATAGAAGAGAATTACTATTTCTATTGGTATTACCAGATCCAAACTTTCTTATTAAGGATTCTTATTGCAACGGCTGCCTCTAGGAAATCTGTTTCTACGCATATCACCACACGACAATATCCACAAAACAAAAAACACTTGTTTTCCCCCCTCCCCTTTTGTTTTGATATTTCTCCTATCCTAACTATTCAATCAGCCTAAACAAAGCAAGTAAAAAACTTGAAGAAAGGCTTACCGCTGTAGTTAACAAGGGTAGGCATGAGCACAGAAGATGATTCCACAACACAGAGAATCCGAGTGGCAGCAGCTGAAACACCTCACAATCAACAAACACGGAGAAGAAGCAGATCAAAGGCAGAAGAAGAAGAAGAGGTACAAGAAGGGTCAAGAGCATTTGAGAGGAGAAACCCCACGGAGCAGGGCAAAAAATAGAAGAGAGGAGAGAAAAAAAGGAACAAGCTTTGGAATTGGATGAAGAATGACGATGCAGTTGGGTCTGGGGTTGTGGGGGAATGTATGCTAATATATATGTGTGATGTTTGCGTCTGTGAAAAAGAAAAGGAAAAAAGTGTGTTTTTTTTATTGGGAAAGGGAGAAAACAATAGGTGTCGTCCACAGGGAAGACCAGAGGGAGGGGAGAGACAGACACAAACACAAACAGGTTCTATGCATTGCAACTACGCATCCTCACAAGTGCAATGAATCCTTCCCCAAAACCGGGGGTTCCCCACACACATCTCTCTCTCTCTCTCTCTCTCTCTCTCTCTCTCTCTCTCTCTAACCAAAGTACCAAACCAACCACCTCAGCATTTGTGAAAATTCTTAGTACCATTTTCTCGAAACCAATACAAGGAACCGCTTCTCAATTTTTTCTCTTTTTTTTTTCTTTCTTCTTTCTTTATTTTTTTTGTTTCATTTATTCAATTGTAATTAAGAGTAATTATAAATCAATTTAATTACTGTTAATCTATTTATTGAATTTATGGTTTGTTTTTAACATGAAAAATCCAAATAACATATATATATATATATATATATAATCACTCCACTAAAAGTGGATTAATACTGAGAAACTTAAGTAATTTGTATCACACCATTAATTTAAATCTTAGTGTCAATAATGTATAATCCTTTTTATATATATTTTTCTAATGCAATTAAGATTTTAGTAATTTAATTATACTTGTTATATATATATATATATTTAAAGCATTTATCTATTCACATTATTAATAAATATCTCACAAAAAAATCAATCCGTATTGATTGCCATAAAAATGATTTTTTTTTCTTTTTTTATCATTATTTGTTATCAATTGTTTGTTCATAAAGTTTTGTTTAATAACAAATATCATCATTTCTTACGAATATATTTTAATAATATTATTTACTTTATAGGTTTAATTATGATGAATCACCAATGTAAAATTTTTTTACACAAACATCTAATTATATTTTTTACATTAGCAAATTCAGACCCATTAATTGAAAATTTTAACTATATTTGCTGTCAAAATATGATTAAATGTATGTGTCAAATTCTTTTATGCCGTCCTAATTAAAAAAAATATTAATCTTTATTAAAAAATTTATTTTACATTTGTAATTAATTCTCGTGCATCTCACGGATTCTATATTAGATATTAATAAGTATCTCACAATAAAAAAATCAATCCAGATTGATTGCCATAAAATTGATACCTTAAAATAAACGTATATACGTTTATTTTTATTTTTATTCCATAATTCAAACCAAATCAATCCTAAATCAATAAATTCAAATCTTACCATCATTAAGGTATGTATTGACCTACTTATAACCTATAAATTTATATGTATAATTCTATAATTATAAATTATAGTTTTTCCTTGAATTATTAAATTGCCTTTTGAGGATGTGAGCTTTCGTACTTAAATTAATTCTTTAAAAATATTTTTTCATTGGTTTTTACTTTTTATATTTTTACCTTTTATACTATGTTTTAGGATATGATTTACTACCATCATTGGTTCCGAGTTAGAATGCCAAATTATATGCATGAACAATTAATGAATGTGTTGATTGTATAAAAATGTTTATAGAATCAAATTCTATAAAGTTTCATTGATTAGTAATCAATGAAATTTTATAGGATTTATACTATATTTACTGTTTACAGCTGGCATCTTATTATATTTCTCCCCTTAATTTCTTTAGGTACAAGCTAAGAATCCACCGTCCAGTAATACAATCCCAATTCAGATACTTGTGTGATTTTATATGTATATATACAGTGCTTACCACTTTTGCCTGAAATATCGAGGTAGAATATCATAGGATATTATTTGTTTGTAATAAGTATAATTATTTTAGTGCATAATATTTATTAAGATAAAATAAATAATAATACAAATAAAAAAATAATTATAAGAATCAATTTTCACCGCATTGTGGATTCTTATATTTTTTGGGTTCGTTTGATGAAAGCATTAACTATCTAAAAGAGGGGGAGGGGGGAGAATTCAATTTTGACAATAAGGGTAAATAAGTTTTACGCTATTATTTAATGATGCGTTATTACATCTGATATATTTAATAAGTTTGATTACTTTTATTGAGATGAACAAATAATGAATTAAAATTAATTTCTAATCACAAATATGTAAAATTATTTTTTTTAAATATTCAAACTAAATAAATGGTTGAATTTTTAAATAAATAATAACATATAATTATAGTTCCATATTTATATTTTTAGATGTGTAAAAAAATAATTATAATTAAAAAATTAGATAATAAAATAAAGTATTTTATCTTAAAATTTGTTAACCCAATTTCAGGTCAATGAAATGATTGATCAGCATACACTTTTTTTTAACCAAGGTACTCCCTCGATTATTATGAAACAAAGGTAGTATTATTTGTATGGGACTGAAGATGGAAGAGCTGAGAATCGAATACATACTTGCATCTAGCACAAATTGCACAATGCAAGATATAGTCACTAAATTGTGAAGTCAATCGCATTAACCAATATACACTAAATTAAATTAAACATTTCTTTCTTCATAATTAAGTATTGATCTTAAACTCTTCAATTATTGTAGATGTAATATTTTTAAAGTGCAAATAAAA
>QANU01046441.1:48664-92215 GCA_003254905.1 Nissolia schottii | reverse complement strand
TAAGTTAAGCTGTAAGCAAAACCCTCCTTAAAAATAAATTTATTTGATTTTTATTTTCACAAATACATTTTTATCAGAGCTAATTACATTTAAGAATTTTAGATATATAAATGAGTGCTATTGGGATAGTTGGCAAATTTTCTTCCAGTGCTCCTAGTTTAGTTTGGGATCATGGCCATAGACTGTTGTGGATAAGTGTTTTTGTATTCTAGAGGACCCTCTTAATGCGATTCAACCTATTCTGTGTGCAGATTATTGTGGCGCTTTATTCTTGCGGTCTTAAGCTTGTCTTTTAATTTTCTGATGTTAAAAAAAAAAAAAACTAATTAAATGCGGATAACTCTTCTAAGTAAAATTTTAATGGTAATTCGATATAAAGTTTTGGCTGACTAATCACGTGTTGCTAGATCCAACTTAAGTTGGTTAACTTATTTTAGGTTTGACAGCATAGATTGTAAAAATGAGCTTACACGAAAAAAAAGAAAAAAAACGAAAAAGTGATGTGTAATTTGTAAATGGCAGCTAGAAACTTCAAAGAAAAGAGAGCAAAAAGGACGTGCGCAAGTTGATCAAATTGAGTTAGATTAAGTGTATATAGTCGTTTAACCAAAAGAAAGACAGAGGAATGGGAATTGGCTATTCAGGGTGTGTGTTGACGTCCCTGTTTTCCGTGTTTAGATTATTTACACGTTAGTTTTGGGATTAATTATCCGTCCCTGCTAATTAAACTAGTTTTGCTTAATAATGATAACCATATATTGGGTTACCTATACGATTGTCAAGCGGATCAACCCAACCCATTTAACACACAAATTAAATGGGTTTTAATTTTCCTGGACAATTTTCTTTTTAATGTTTAACTTATCCTTTTAATATGAATAAACAGGTCAGTTCATAAATTAGATCTATATTAACCATTTAAGATTGTTAAATGGGTTAACCTAACGTATTTGAACCCAACTTGTTTAAACTATCGATTAAATGACCGGGTTAAGCGAGTTAAAATTTTCACAGATAATTTATTTTAATATTTAATCCGCCCTTTTAATTAATACGGATAAACGGATTGATCTGTAATTTGGTCCAATTTTGATAACTCTACTTAAAACTTGTGCCTCTATACCTTAATTACTTACTTAAACGTATGGCATTCAAACTCCAAACCAATCTAGAGTGGGGCGGAGCTAAGAATTTATTTTAAGGGTAGACTAATTTTTCTAGTGTATATTATCATATAAATCATATGAAAAATAAAAATTCATCTTATTTGTAAAATTAGTTCTAATAATTTTATAACTGAACATATAAGTTCATCGATTATTGTTGATGCATAAAGAAATAAAGATGAGTAAAGAAAATCAATATACAAAATGCAAAGATGGACTTTATCGATTGATGTTTAAAAGAAAATAGATCACGATAATTTCATAATAAAAATTCGACACCACTTCTAATGATATTTAGTACGCAATTCCATTGATGTTTTCAGGTTGACATAATTTATATTTTAAAACTGGTAAATTGTATAAAAATTAGTTCACAAATTTTTTATGAATGCGCTATTAGAAAATCACCTAATAGCATCAGTTTTATCAACCGATTTCTCCATGTGTCGACAATTAAAATCCATCAATATTATTTTTAGTTGGTAATTGTTGCTGACGTTTTCGCAATCTGTCAGTAACGCTATCGATGAGTAAAATCATCTGTAACGCTTAACCCAATGCATTGTATTAACTAACATAGATTTTGGCTGCTTAAAAAAATATTAATTTTTTGAAGGTTTTATAATTTTATTATTATTTCATTAATTTTATATTCTACATTATTAATACAATTATATTATTAAACATAATTTAATAAAAAAATTCATTAGTAATTCAAAATAATTATATTATTGTTCATATTTCTTACATAATTTTATACACATTTCTTTTACAATCTCTAATTAACTAATTAGTCATAATTATTGGCAGAGAATTCTAAACTCTAAATTAGGGTAGCCTAATTAAAAATCCCTAAAACCTAATTGAAAAACTATAAATAAAGATAGGTCGGTCATTTGTTGATAAGGGAGAATTATCCTTGATACTAAGATGACTAACCTTAGTAACAAAAATATAACCGAAATGATTTTAAACTATAAACAACTCGTTGCGTTCCGACGGTGAACAATTGCCTCTCTAGACCTAATGTTCTGACGTGGTCATTTCAACGGTGGAATTGTCTCTCAGTGCCTGACATTCATCCATTTACACCAAACCACACAATTATTTTAGGTGAGCAACTCAATTTTCTAGATCTTCCATCATCATTTTCTTCAAACAATGGCAGTCATGGATTGATGGGAGGTGGTGATGCATTTTGGCTAGCCATTTCTACAAACAAAAAGAAACACAAAATAGATCACTACCCTAACTCATAGATCAAAACACTAATCCCACGGAACAAAACCCTAACCATAATTGTAACACAATAGATCATATGCAAACATATATAATAATTAGAACCAGAAAATGAAACAAATAACAAAATAACACCAAAGAGGATCAAACAACAAACAAATTATATTTAAAAAAAATCAATTACAATAGCAGGGGGTGCGGGAGGGGATACATTAGTGATGGCTCGGTGGCGACAGAGAGGAGCTGGATTGGTGGCAACTCAGTGGAAGGGGCTCGGTGGTGGTTGAGAGAGGTGGAACAGTGGAGGCTCGGTGATGGTAGAAAGGGGATAGATCAGTGGCGACTCGATGGTGACAGTGGCTGGTGCGACGGTGAGGCAGTAGGGGTCAGAGAAGAGTGGAGAAGTGGCAAGAGAATGTGCAGAGTGTGAGACTGGAAAGAAGAGTGAGATCATGCACGTGTGTGTGTATGCATACACACACACACACACACACACCTGACATATAGAATATTTCGTTGATAACATTATAACAGGTCAAATGAGGTGTTCTCAAAATGTGACATTCAATTAATGTGGTTGTTGAAAGAATAAGTTGCTGGTAAGCACATTAATTGAACGTGGAGCAAACGAAATTCAAATACTGACAGTAAATTTCGTCGATCAAATCATTAAAAAAAAAATACATGCCTCTGCCATCGGAATATTCCATCAATAAATAGTTGGCACTAAATGACTTGACATTTTGCCGATGTTTTAGTGGCACCGATTCACTCAACAAGTTAGTCTTCCAAAGGAAGTATCGACATTTTTGTGAGACAAATTCGTCAAAAATTCTAATGATATTTTATATTTTTTAGTAGCGATGGTCTTGATTGGACAATTTACATCTGTATCTCTATTGAAATTTTAAGTGTGAGTGCAAAATTCCACACTAGTTAAAAATAGGACAAAGGTTTTTTCTTTTTCAAAATGAAAAGGAATGAGAGAGTTATGTTTATTGTAACGACCCAAGTATCGTTACTGGAACACTAGAGACTAGTTCTCTTACGAAAGCCTCTTAGAAACACTTTTCGTAAAAACTTGTTCTTTAACTTTAATTAAAAATAATTAAAAACCTTCATTTTCTTAATAAACATAATTTTTTTTACAATGAACATAAATATACATAATAAAATATGTGGCTAGTCTGAAAATTTTGTCTGTGTACAATTAGAGCATTCTAAATATTGACTCGATAACAAAATAAAATAAAGCTAACATGTCCTATTAATAGCTTCACCTCAAGGTGACTACTAACTCACGAATCTCGACGTCGCTGCAACTAACCGTGAACTCCATGCATTGGAACTTCTACATCTCAACCTGCAACTAGAGGGGGAAATTAAGGGGTGAAAACTACGAAGAGAGCCTCAACGAATGACCACCCGCATGACGACATGGGACATTTTAAAAACATGACATGTAGATGCAATACATAATATAATATCAAGCGTGAAAAATTTATATAATAATAACACTTTATAATAAAACATAATCTTATTTGAAGCATAATCATTTAATAAGGAAGCTATCTAGACAAACAGATCCCGAGCATTACAGTTTAGCTTATGACGCACTATCCAAGTATCTAGGTCATGATAATTGGGATACACTATCCGAGTCCATAAATTCCTGATAGTTAGTTTGACACACTACCTAAGCACCTACGCCACAATAGTTGGGGATACGCTACCCAAGTCCGTAGATTCCTAATAGTTAGTTATGATTCTTATTACAATGGTATCAAGGGTCAACGTAGATTGTCAGTGACATACAGTTCTATGTTAGATATAGCTTCCTCCAAAACATTTCTTAAAATAACATAAACACCTTAACTTGATAGCATGAAAGGATTTAACTTGTTCATAATCATTCAAGCACATGCAACATGACATATTTAATGCAACAAATATAAATGGTCTCATGTAGTTTTAAAATAGTTTTCATGACTTTCTAAAATATCTTAATAAATATTTTCATAAATATATACTTTCATAAACAAAGAAGTTTCTAAATAAATCATTATTTTCATAAATAAGGAAATTCCTAAAGTGCATAACTAATTTCATAAATAATAAGTTTCGTCTCCTAGGATTTCATAAAAATATGCATAAAATAAATAATTTCTAAAAAAATAAATGCATGGTCTAAAAATAGACCGTGAAAAAAGTCACTCACTTGGAAATGACTGACAACTAAGGAGATTGGACGCTGGGAGCTCTAACACCCTACGTGGAGACACTGGTTCCCCACGGACATAAGAAAAAAGAGGGAAAAGAATAAAATATAACCGGAGTGAACAACCCCATTAAAAGCGGAACCATCAAGCTCTTGATTGAATTAACAAGTCTAAACACTTATGAGATGCCTCTATATATAGGGGGAACTCAAGACCCCCTCTAGATGTTGCTTCTGATGTGGGCGACTCCATCATCGTGTCGTTTCACCGCCCACTTCTTGTCATGCCGCTGCAACACACGTTTGTTTCCTTTTATTTTTCTCTTCTTCTTTTAGTCATCACATTTACCTTTTCATCATTTATTTAGAGTCAATATGACTACATTACAAATAAGAGAACTAACTTTCTTACAAATATGAGGTTTTCTTTTAAAAATTTATTTCGCCAATTTTATTCCGACAAACCAAATAGAAACAAACAAAGGTCACCATTATAGTGACTCTCAAGCCGCACAAATAAATATATGAAGTGAAACCATATCACACCTTAAATCCTTTATATATATAATATCACACTGAACATTCCTATAAATCTCATTAAGTACGTCGGTAAATTAACATGACACTAAATAGTGTCGTGTGCAGTAATAATCTAACTTTGTCTTTAAGGGGAGATCAGCGTAAGCATCTAATAACTATTTTATATATATTTTTTTTAATTAAAAAAACTAGGTTTAAGAGAATAAAACCATTGACTTGATTGAAATTTTCAGTCAGGGAGGGGTAAACTGCAATCACATCGCTATTGATTCAAAATTTGTCACGCGATAAAGTAGTCATCCAATTAGACCAAGTGGTGGGAAAGAGCCAATTAATCCTTTAAAACGAGTCTGCTAGGAAGAGATGAGACAATTTATTCAGCTTGTTTGACTTGGAAAAAAAGAGATGATAAAAAAGCATAAGACAGTGATATTTAATATAGTATTAGTTTTCAAAATTGGTAGATGTATGTACAAATTGATTCTCTGATGGTACTCACCTCTTGGACAAATTAAAAGTTTTGTTCTGAAAATGTGTACAATGAATTTGAATTTCAGCCGTTACATGCATGTAGGGTCCAATTGCATGGCCCTGAAAATGAAAGGGACCTTTACTGGCTGGTTTAAAAGGATTCAAAAAAAAATTGAGGATATATGGTTCCAAGACGAAAAACAAATTCAAACAAGTGGGTTAGAATCAATGGATCTTCTTTTGTTTAAAAAAGCCATTTAATTAAGCTTAGGCTATATGTAAGTTAATAACGTTCCAACGTTGCCTTTTTCCTTTTTTTAATTATGAAATGAAAAGTGTGGCTTTCAATTTGATGGGTTATTAAATCAATCGCTGCTTTTTAGTTAAGTTGGTTGTACTTGCCGTGGGCTATATAATTCGGCAATTGAAGAGAGAATCCAAAGAAATAAGTTTTGGTGCTTTTAGCAAAATGCAATTAGGTCAATTGGATATGGCATATTGGCATTCCTATTAGAGTTGTTGTTTACCTTTTTATGTGTAATGTATTATCAAGATAGTAGTAGTTGGTTGAGCTTTGAGAAGAATCATTTAATTATTTTAATGGATGATACATTCCACTTGGTGGGATGATACATTGCATAATAGAAAAAGTGAATGCTTATACATTTCTAGTTCTTACCAGAAACATTACGCAACTACCAAACCCATTCATTTAATGTAAACATATAAACATTTTTGTTTTTAAAACGGCATGACATGAGTTTTTCCTATTACATGATATTACGCCCACAAATTGACGTATTGGCAGTTTTTAATTGAAAAGTTTAATTGTTACATACATGTTCAATCTTTTTATATATTATTATCTAATCACATTTAAATGTAAAGAATCATACATATAAAAAAAAATGTAATTGGATGTTTGGATAAAAAAATGTACATTGTCAATACATAACAAATTAAATTTTTAATTAAAATAGAAAACTTTTCAATAAAAAATACCTTATCTACTTACCTTCAAAAAAAAAAAAACCTTATCTTTAAAAGCTCCATTCCACCTACATCGTGCGTGGTTTATTCTTGTTAGCTCAAATTCAAATTAAAAAAAGAACAAAACGGAAGATCACTCATCACGTATACCAAGAATATAAATTGACAGTTTATCTCGAATCCTGTTTTTTTCCGTATATACATATCATTATTTTACAGCTAACATCGAGTCATTGACACACCAATAAATTAATGTATGTAATAATGTGGAATTTTTTTTTTCTTCTCTTACGCTCCTTGCAAAATTCCCTTAATCAATTAATATAATATTAGTACTATGGTCCAAGAAATCGCGTGCGTAATCTGAATCACGTAATTGATTCATAAAAAGGGTGTCGTGCACGCAGGCTTGGGTGGGTCGAATTCAGTGATTGTGATCATCATCGTGAAATGGGAATATATATATATATGTTCTGCAAGAATTAGAGTGATCATTTGTCGGTGAAGCGGTGGTGCAACTACTTTTGAGTTAGGGCCATCAATTTGAGCCTACACATATGACATGATATGATTTATCTTTGGATTTAGTTAACAGTTGTTTTAAGACAAGTTAAGAAAGAAAATTAGTAATTTTATATTGAAAAATGTAAAATTTGTATGTTTTGAATAACAATGAATATTTTATAGGCTTAAATCTTATTATTTTAATTTTCTTAACCAATGCCAAGAAAGGACATGTGGTTTGCAAAATAACATTTTTTATAGTGTTACTCTCATGAATGACTTTTAAACGTATTTAGTTTACTGATTAAATTCTTGTAAATCTTGCAATATATGCTTAAAAATGAACTATTCATGTGTTTGGTTGACATTAATATTTTTGAGAATATTTTTACTTTTACCAAAAATACCCCTAACAAAAAATCATTACACATATTAAATCCACATTTAAATATAATTTATGTATAACTAATAGTTATTTTTTCAACTCTAAAAAAATTATTAATATTATTATTAATATTATTTATTATTATTATTATTATTAATTATTATCACTATTAATTATTTAATATTAATTATTATTGTTATTTATTATTTAATATTAATTATTATTGTTATTTATTATTTAATATTAATTATTATTGTTATTTATTATTTAATATTAATTATTATTTATTACTATTAATAATATTATTAATTATTTAATATTTAATTAATAATAATAATTATTACTTATTTAATATTAATTATTTTATCAACTCCCGTAAATTTATTATTTATTATTATTAATTTAATTATTATTATTATTTAATATTATTAATTATTTATTAATACTATTTTTTAATATTTATTATTATTATTTTATTAATTATTTAATATTAATTATTTTCTCAACTCCCAAAATATTATTTATTTTATTATTATTATCATTATTATGGGAGGGTAAAGTTGGATTTTCAATTTTAAATAAGGATAAATTTACCTATTTCCAATTGTAGAAACATTCTTTTCCATGGGAATGTTAGAATCCTATGGTGGAGGGTGGAATTGAAAATGGGGGGAAGTGAGTGTTTTTTATTCTTGAGAATACAACTTTTTAGGTAATATTTTTTTATTCTGTGAACTAAATGCAGAAATTTGTCATTCTCAAGTTCATATTCCCAGAAATGCTGACGAATTTCACGAATCACACACCCCCTTAGGACATTGGTTAGCAAAACTCTTTATTTTTATTGATTTTTTATAATAACCATGTTGTTAATATAAAAACAATCAATATTTAAACGTATTGAACATGTAATTATTTTTTAAACTAAAGTGAATATGAATTTAAATTTAAATTATGATCAATATAATTTAGTTAACTCAACATTAATCATCAACTTAAAAATAAATTGCTTAGATTTTTTTTAGTTCATAACATATTTATCGAATATTCAAATAAAAATTATAAAAATACTATTGTGCTTAAAGGTANCTCAGGGGCTGCAGATCTAGCAGCATAGTTCAAACTGATCTTTGCATCGTTTGCCTCATACAGGAGCTGTCTTTCATGTTGTATCACCAGAGCAAAAATGCGATTAAGTGGAGGAAGGGTGTCCATCAAGAACAACTGAGATCTTACAGGATTAAAAGACTCATTTAAGCCCTTGAGAAATTTAATGGCACGATCGGCATTAAGCCGTGCCTTGAGATCAAGAAACACACCACAGGTGCAGGGAACAGCACATTTACAAACAGGTAGGGGTCGAAATACATCGATTTCGTCCCAAAGAACCTTCAAATCAGTAAAGAATTTGGTCACAGTGGAGTCACCTTGGCGCATTGCGGCTAGCTCTTCATGGAGATCAGCTATGCGGAGAAGATCTCCTTGAGAGAAACGATCTCGAAGTTCATTCCAAACTTCGTGCGCTTTGTCAATCCAGAGGATACTCTGAGCAATGGATGGATCCACGGACCGAATCAACCAAGAAATGACCATGTGGTTACATCTTTCCCATTGGCCAAACAAAGGAGAGTCAGTGCTGGGTGCAAGAATTGTTCCATCAACGAACTTCAGCTTGTTCTTGGACAACAATGCCATACGCATGGCACGCGCCCAGCTATGGTAGTTGGCTCCGGTGAGCAGTGAAGTCACGAGAATCAAGGATGGATTCTCATTAGGGTGAAGGAAATATGCAGAGGAAGGATCAGTGGCAGGATCCAGAGAAGACACGCTAGAATCGAGCGCCATGACAGCGAGTTAAGCAAGAAAAGAGATGAGAAAGTGGGAGAAAATGTGGGAAAGAGGAAGAAAATGTCGTGCAGAGAAGCGGAAAGAAACAACTGATACCATAATAGAATTTGAGCAGTGAAGTGAAAACTGAATTGTATTCAGAAAAATGGCAAAGTTACAATGCAGTAGCATCAGCTGCATATATATACATAACAGATACAACGGCTTGCACTACAAGCTATAGCTATAATTAGCAAACTAAGCTTAACAAACTGACAGCTAGCAATGGCAACAATAACTAACTATCTAACTAACAAAGGGGTTTGTTGAACTCCCCTATTAATTATCACTTCATAGAATATAAATATGTGTGTGTGTATATATATATATATATATGTATGAAAAGGTACAAGCGGCGAAAAGAAATATTAACCAATTATTAACCGGTATCATATGCGATCTTTTTCAATGACATATCTAACCCATAGAGTCATGATGCCCTGTTTCCTGAATGAAATCGTTTCCATATAATGAAATGGTAACAGTCCATACTAGCCAGCTATCGTTCTCAATTGCACATGTTTTTTTTTTATGCCTGGTCTCAATCCCTCCTCACTACCTTTTCGGAATTTAAAAGTCTCAATTATGCACGTTTGGCATTCATAAGTCATTTATAGGAGATTTTCTCCTAAAATTAGAGTTGTTTAAGTGAATTTGGATTGTATAAATTTGATCCGATGTATGTCTTTCGGTTAGGTTCGTGTTACTTCAAGTTAACCCAGCTCAAAGTCAAATAATTAATCATTAAAAACATTTTTTATATAATTAATGATAAAATATATAAGATTTTATACTTCTATTAATACATTTTACGTAACATATTGTTATTTTTATGTTAATAGGTTGGGTTTCGGACAATTCTAGGATATTGCTTGCAATTCATATCTCGGATAATATCCGAAAACTCTTGTGATAATGAAGGTAGTCATTAATAGTAGTGAATATCTTGGACGATGTTGGAGGTACCTAAAAAAACACTTCAACGCTCAAGTTAGTATGCTTCTTAATATGAGGTAAATAATGGTTAGATCTTTCATACTTGAAAAGGAGCAAAGCTCTGGTGTATATATAGTGAGGGACTTCTATGATTTTGTCTATTGAGAAATGTTATAACCGTGACCATTACTTAAGCCTCACATAATTATGTTGATTATGTGTTTATGAGGCTGAGTAATGATTGTGCCAACTATGTGTCTGTCAACGACTCATTTGAGTGATAAATACACCATTATTGTCTTCAGGCATTATGATCATAGATAATCTCGAGTCCTAACCAAGTGATCTCAAGATCACGAGATCCGACATACGTTGACAAGTTTAGACCGTAACAGGTTATTTTCTTTAAATATTAATTATAAAATATCACTTGATTGATTTTGCTTCTTATTTTTGAAATTGTATATTTTTATTGGTGGTTGCTTAAATATCCTATGTGGTAAATACCTCATGCTACTTAATTCATCAATTTTTGATAATTTTTATAATTAAATTCATCAAATTTTGTTATCATTTCATATTCCATATGATCGTAATAAAATTTTCATTAGTTAAATTATTGAAAGAGCCAACTTAAAACATATTTAGAGATTTGCGAACCATGTGAGCTTACGATGCATCTCTCTACAAATATTATATTGAAAAATATAATTTATCACATTAGATCATGTAATCCATTAATATGTTAGTAGATCATGAAATGATAATAAAATTGGATGAATTTAGTTAAAAAATTATTAAAAATAGATAAATTAAATAATATAGGATATTTACCTGATAAGATATTTGAGAAACAACCATTTTTATTACATATGATGTCCAAATCGTTAAATGTACAAGTCTTAAAGTTGGACTAATCCGATCATTAATCATGTCATTATTAAAATTGAAATGGGACGAAGTTCAAATTCGGTTCAACTTGGCCATGTTTCCAGCCACATACACCCCCTACCTGAAACAATGAGGGATTGTTGTGAATCAAATGAGTTGGAATGGGCTACATGCAACCTTGGGGAACCATATCAATATAGGCATGGTTTTAACTTAGTAAATTACTAAATGTACAAATTGCGGCAGTGGCTAAGAAGCTAGCATTGAGTTATGGGTCTAGAAACATTGGACCTCTCATTTCACGTTCCCCCACCTGCCACCATCTCAATATTTTTAGGCCTAGCTAGCTAGGCCACAACATGCATACATGAAATATAGACAGGTATATAATATAGGTTTACTTAATTGAGCAACAATATGTACAAAGTCTTTTACCAATTGGTATATAAATAATACTATTTGGATGAATATATTTTCCAATTAAAAAAAAAAGAAGCTAGAGAGATGCCAGTCACACTTCTCTGTACAAGGGTTGTATATATTGTGTGATTGTGTTATGTAACCCCCTTTTTAGAATGTTTGTTCCACCTCAGTTTGATCCACATGCATTTTTATAATTCCTCACACCTTTTAATTCCTCAATTTGGATGATCTCTATCAGCATATATGATCAACTTGATATAGTAAATCATTGCAATACTGGATTAATTTAGATTCTCTGTTAGACCCTATTATTGCCTTTTTTGTGAGACAACTAGGCCAATACCTGTCAATCTGCACGAGCCATTGTCACATGCTGATCTCGAGATAAATAAAATATCATGAACAACTTTCATCTAGTCCGCCAATAATGTAATACAACCACACCAATAGAGCAACTCAAAAATAATAATAAACAGAAAAACTTTCAAGTAAAAATGTTTCAAATTGCATTTGGTAGGGCATAAGTTAATATTAAAAAAAATGAAATCTCATTTTTAATTTTATATTAAAATAATAAATACGGATTTAATCCAAAGACAATGTAATTATTTAATTAGTGTTATTTTCATACTGACTCGTGACTTATTTTTTCAGAATATATTAGTTAATTTTTCTTAAGAAAGTATATGTTACCAATTAATATAGCATTTTTAATAGGTAGTTTCTTTGTTATCCTGCGAGGTATTTGCCTCTCATCATTAAATTTGTTTATTCTTCTCAATTTTTAAAATTAAACTTATTGAATTTTGTCATTATTTTATGATTTAATGTAATTTATTGATAAGTAATATCATATAATGTGATAAACTAATATTTTTTAATATAATATTTGTGGAAAAGTATAACATAAACTCAAATGATCCTTAAATTTTTTAAGCATCTTACAAGTTAACTATTTTAATTATTTAATTAATAAAATATTTATCGAAATCATATAAAATATAAAATGATGATAAATTTTGATGAATTTAATTTTAAAATTATTAAAAATAAACAAATTCAATAGAGAATGATAAATATTACTGCAAGACACCGGAAAAACAACCTTTTTAATATGAGCCCTACAACTTTTATAGTTATACTAAGCATTTGGAGAACCAGTGTCGTCAGAGAAATTTCTTATAACTTTCTTATACAATTTTTATGAGTTTAATTTTTATCTATTAACAGTGTAAACTATCATTTAATCAATTTTTTTGATATATATGACTTTTGAAGAAATGACAAAGAAAATTAATTATTTATGCTAATGTAACAAAATTTGATTGATTGACAATGTAAAAATACTTTACACTTTTAGTGAATAGGAATTGAACTCTTTTCTCAATCCACATAAGCATGAGAGAGTTCTTCATAATTTCGGAGAAATGAGAGAATGATAATGTAATATAGCAAGTCTTTTTAATTATTTGATGATAAAAAATAAATGGAAGGAGGAAGAAAAGAGCGATAAAAGGCAATGAAAAAGTCAAACATTTATGTGTCAAGAGAACAGTCCTAAGACCGGATTCATACTCATAGTGACGTGTCTTCAATTTTCTACCAATAATATTATATAGCACCCACTTTCTAATTAAAATCTGATATAAGTGATGTAACTGATTATTGAACCAACCAACCACTGTTTGGACTTAATGGATAAGCAACTACATCCATTATATTACGCAGTTTTGATTATTCAGTTGCATGTTACGTTCGTTGTATGGGCACACTGATCACCGGGGAAAATTAAAATGTAACATGAATCCGAAATGTCCATTACATTTACAAATACCTTGAAAAAGATCTGGATTAATTAAGTTTTATATTCCATAAGCAATATATTTGGTGAGAAATGAGAATAATTGAGAGAAGATTAAATCCTATACGAATAAAACTCTTCCAAAAAAAAAAAGATAATAATAATTTATTACAAAAGAAGAAGATAATAATAAACGAGAGTCAAGAATTGTATGTCAATTTTTCGACTTGTACAACTAACTACACATAAATTTAAAGATAAATATAATTATATGAAATGCCATCATTATCCAGATCAAGAATAGCGAATACCACCTACAGGTGGTTGCCTAGAATATGGTTAAAAAAAAAAAACTAACTTTAACGAGTAATTTCATATTCGAGCTTTGAAAGTAAAATAATAATCAAATTAAAACTTTTACAATGACGTTTAAAATGAGCATAGAAATTAGTAATTGGATGAAAAATTAAACTTTTTTTTCATATGAGTTAAGCTTTAATGATAAAATGATCTATTTAATTCCTATGGGTTGGTAGGTATTTCATTCAAATAAATATTCTGTATTGGATCTAGAATTACATTTGAGAGCACATGGAAGTGCATACATAGGGAAAGATTAGTTTCACACATTTAATTTCATATGATTCTCTTAACAAAAAATTGGTGTCTACGGTTGATAATATTTATTAATTTCATTGTAGAAATTAAGCTATATAATATTGATTAATTTCATTGCAATAATTAAACTCACACGAAGTAACAAATAGTTAGTCACGAAACGTTTTTTCATTTTCATTAATGAGAATCAAATTCTCAACCTCATAATTAAAAAATAAGATTAACTATCGCCACGCTTTACCTCTTATTGGTAGGATTAGCTTCTGTGTAAGGTTCATCACACTTTACTTTATCAAATGTTATTAATATTAATGGAATGTAAATGATGCTATTATTGTGCAATATGGTTAGTTGTGAGTTTCTCAAATTGATTCACAACTTCAGTTGTGATCATAGACACTATTATTTTTTGGGTATAGACAAGATTCATTTGGTGTGCTTTATTTCTTGATTTGCGTTCTGAATATTCGAGAGCGCACACATACGCTACAATAGCAAAAAGGCACAATCGAATCTGGGACTTAGAAAATTGCGTGGTTGAATTGAATATTCAACAAAAATCAGCTACGATATCAAAGAGATCCTTCGTGTAGTCAGAGAAGGCTTGCAAGAGATCCTTTTAGTTTGGGAAATATTTTAGAGTATGATTAACCATCTATGACGTGGCTCTCCCACAAACCTTGATTAATGGTCCTAATGCAAGATCTTAGCCAGGAAACGTAAATTGGTCTAATAGGCAATGGCACGTTTATAATTATTATATTATATAGTTTATTAGTGAGTAAATACTCTTATAGAGTAATTCGATAAGGAAAGAAGTTACTTGAACATAATAGATGGATAAAAAGGTGTCTTGATGAAAACAACAACGTTGATCTCTTTATGCTCGAGTGTAGGCAGTGGGGTGCACTTGGAAAGACACCCTGACACTAAGTTAGTACATATGTTATAATATTTTTTGGTATATGAACTAGAGATACCTGATCAATGCTAAGACTATGAGCTTATATAGGTGAGCATGAGGAGTTGAGATAGAGATGGTTATTGATTATGGATGACGAATCCATTCGCATTGATTTCAATTTGTTACCAGCTGAATATTACAGGAAAGTAAGAGAAGATAAAGGTTTATGCTTATCTTTTAATGGTTCCGCAACTCTCAAAGTAATATTTCTCAAATTGGATTTTTTGATTGTTTGGGTCTTTTAGGACATTTGGACTCTTGATCCAGGACTTTAGCCTGTCTTAGGAATTAAGACCTCTTAGACTCTTGACCCAAGACTTTAGTCCGTAATGATTAAGTTGTATTTGAACATAATTTAAAACCTTTATAAGTTGGTTTTCATGGACATGTAAAAGAAAGAGAAATATCATTTGTATTCATTTAGCAATGAGATACCATGTCAATTTATATCTCATCTACTGTCAAATGATATTTTAATAGAATATAAATTTTATTAAAATTTCATCTAATAATAAATAAGATATGAGTTGATAAAATATTCCAAGTAAAATTAGTCTAAATAATACAAACTCCAAAAGAAATGATTGGCCTCCACTACTAGAAAGGTAAATGGTCTAATGGCATGATATTTGAGGATAACTATATGTCGTCTTTTACATCAAATTTTGAAGAGGATATATGACATTTCAACTAGGCAATGACAATTGACATTGGTTGAAAAACTGGTTGCCTCAACAACAAGGCCTCTAGAATCTTGAAAAGTAGGCACTTGCAACGTGGACACCCTATCGCCCAATACTCGTCTAATCTTGAAGGGTCATAAACCCATCTATTACTAAGAAAGATAAAACATATTATGTAACCAAAACAACCACATTAATTAATATAGACAATTAAAAAAATTCAGATGAAATACATCCATAGTGTAGGTCTTTTCAATTTTCCCCCCTTTTTTCTTCTTATGTACATGACTACATCCTCTACACACGCGCAAATTGCAACATGGAAATTTACATAATAATTTGATTAAGTAACAAATTTAATTGAATCTTACGTAGCAAAATCATTAATTAATTTATTTATTAGTAAAGATGTCTACTGTAGTTTTAATAAAGGATTAATATTCTATTTGGTTTCTGAAATTTTACACATGTATCCTAATTAATCTCTAAACTTAAAAAAAGTGATAAGTTAGTTATAACTTTACAAATGTTGGACTTATTAATCCCTACTTCATGTCTTAAGAGAAAATAGTTAAATTGTTGAGGGATTACTTAAGGTAATACTATAAATATTCAGAAACTACTTAAGACAACTAATAAACGTTTGTAAAGTTTAAAAACTAATTTGTCACTTTTTTAAGTTAAAAAATAAACTAAGATAAATGTGTAAAATCAAAGAACCAAATAAGGCAGTAGCCCTTTAATAAAATTCATTGCCTCCAGTCCACCGCCAATCCTTTAGAATCTCGAAAAGAAAAGCTATTGAGCCATGAGTATGACCAATATTTTATTATTTTTGGTCATCAATCACGGTTTCAATTATTGTGGAGCAACTTGAGAAAGGTCAAATAACATTTTGGGCTAGGCTCCACCAAAAATTTAACCAATTAGCTCAAATCCAATCCCTTTCCTCACTATTATGTTTTTTACATGGTAAATTTGATTTATTTTATTGTCCCAAAAGATAGATTTATTCTAAACATAAACTTTTCAGGTTAAATTAGATTCTTGTAAATTTATCAATTTTTCAAATACACAATTAGTTTCCTATAATTTTCATTTTTCTCGAAAAAAGCTTCTGCGAAGAAATAATGTTGACATTTGATTAATTATATGGACATATTCAAAAATCCAGATAAATTATAAAGACTTATTTAATTGTATTGATTGTCAATTGTCATTGACCAAAAGTTTCTTTAGTTTGCAATAGTAAGTAAAGATGTATGAGCATCTTAAAGAGTGTTCACTAGTAAGATTTATGCATGCAAGTGAGATGGTACAAGGCCATTCTCCAATAAGGTATGAGAGTAAATAGTAAAAACCATATATGCATACATAATTACAAGTAACAGTTATATCTTCTGCATTCAGGAATTCAGATTTTAGTTTGAAGATGACAAGTCATTTACAGGAGGGTAAAAACAAAAAAGGGTTTTGGCTTAGCGTTTTAAATTACAGCAGAAGAACAAACTTGTGTTTGATCTTTTTAATCTTCTGTGCACAAACTATACACTTAGCCTTTTCACCAGTTAAACATAGCATCTAAATATAAATAACTTAGAGACAGCTTCAGCATTTTAACTTCTCAATCATACATCCCTTCATGCTCCCAAACATCCACCAGGAATTTGACCATTTCCTATTTATTGAAAAATCAAAATTAACAATCAGTAACTTTGAATTCTCACATAAAAAAAAAACCACAACAAGGAACTATGAATGTACGCAGGACACTTACAGACAAAGGTAGGGACTTTGGGAAAGGTTGCCGGGTCCCAAGCAAACTTTCGTAAGTCGGATTCCAACTACAACAAACACATTGACTCATAAGTCAACTGAAAGGAAGAAATTCAGAAAAGACAACGGGGAAAACACAAATGATGGAGGCTTGAGCTTTTATAAAGCCATATAAACATAACAGATATCAAGAAGATGTTTTGATTTGGATAATTATGTGCTTCAAGAGCTAAAATATACGCACTGTGTTTCTAACCCTTGTGAAATTGCAGAGTCAGAGCATCAACAATATGAGCAGAAGGTATAGAATGTGTATAGTTGAGCAGTGAATTAGGATGTATCTAGAATATGGTTGTATAATGAGGAAGATCAACAGCCAGGCTATCATTCAATGGTAGACAGGAGACGCAACCGACTCAAAAAAAAAACTTCTGATGGTTATTTATAACTCCTTTTTTTCTTTCCATCCCATGATTTTCCTTCCCCCTCCCCTCCCCCAAGAGAATTTAGTTATCTAAGATGATGTCCTTAATTGAATGTACAGCGAGTTAAAGAGCATGTAATTAATTGCCCCAAATGTAATGCAGTTAACATACTTTAATCTGGGTTCTCGATTTTGTTGGCTTTGCTTCTTAGGTCTGCCACTTCCAATCCACTGAAGCCTGCTTTCATTCCAAAGGAGAAGGCCTGCAATGAACAGCATACAGCAAAGAAAGTAAATATTATAAATACCATACAGCAAAATATACGAGTATACTAAAATAAATGGTATTGTAACAATGTATTTAATTTATCCATCTTCAGAACATATCACATAAAGTAACATCACATGCTTTGTGCCAAGGCCCTAGTTTAGCACAGGCACCTACCTTGGTCATAGGACTGGGCCAGACCTTTGATGGGACGGGGATTTGATCCCCCGACTGTCAATTTTCACCTTCTTAATCCTAGACCTTAGGGCTTTGTTATATTACCCAAAAGAAATTATCATATGCTACGCTAAAAGTATTGATGAGCACTAAGGTTAATTACTAGGAAGAAAAACAAAAACCATATAGAACTTGCCTTGGTTTACAAATTCAGCATTGGTGCCTGAAGTAGAGGTTCCACTGCTTTGATGGAGAATTTGATTTAAAGTACTGACAGATGAGATACTTCTTTGAGATTGAATAGTGCTGTTATCCAGATCACACGTGCTTGAACTCCAGAAACCATCTGTTACGGTTGGCTTTCGTACTGTCTGCCCCTGAATTCTTAGTCCCTTTGCTGGTTCATCCACCGCTATAATTGGTGTGGGCTTCATGCAGCACCCAAAACAACCACTGCTCTGTTATAAAACAAGTTAAATAACAGCAAAAGATAGGCAAATGTAAACTCTACCACTGCATGGTGCGCTTCAACAACATGTATTATTAGAAAGAAAGGACTTTATTTATTGCTTCCGCTGTTGCTTCCAAGAAGCAGCACTAATTTCTTAACAACAGTACATCTTTTTGCTGTTGTTGTAATTTAGAAGCATTTTATACTATAGGCTTCTTTTTTAATACCAAAAAGAAGCTTTTATTGATTTCATATCACAAGCAAGCAACCGCTAAACCCAGGAGAAATTGTTACACCCTTAACATTGCAACACATGGACATCATGGCTGCCTTGTTTGCTTATGGTTGAAACCCACAGACTATCCATCGTCGAGTGTAATGACGTTGGCTCTTTGCTATGCTAATTCAAGACAGCAAGTGATTAATTGACTATGCGCAATACATAAATCTAATTATTTTTAAGAAGCTTCAATTGGAAATGGTTGATGTATACACAAATGAAGGCATTCTCCTTTGAAAAATTATAATAAACTAAACCTCAATGTTCAGAGTCACAAGTTCATTCCATTAAATCCTCTTATAAATAATAGGCTGAAGGCAGGATTTCCACTTACAGCTCTCTAGTAGAGAGTGAAAGCAAGAACTGCAAGGCTAGAATCAGACATACAAATTGCGAGTGCCGTAAGTAGAAACCCAGTCTTCCATTTTAAAGATGTTAACGTATTTGTCAACAGTTAAAATCCACAACCCACAGCAATGTCCGATACTTAGTTCCAGCCAACAAAGAAAGGCATTTTCCTCTATCTTCCATCCCTCAATTAATCATTGATTAAGAAACAATGTCACTAAAAGGAATCTTGGTCCATTTTTGCCAGTGATTAAACATTTGAACCCAAAAGATTAAACCAAAATTGCATTAAGCAGTAAGCACATAACTCTGCTAATTAAAACGGCCGATTTAATAGCAAACATTAAAAACAAGTCAAAAATTGAAAGACGAAGGGAAATCGTATCGAGCAGTAACAGTAAGCAAGCACAAGAAGAAAAGGACTCATTTGGCAGAAAGAGAGAGCAATTCATGGAATCCAAATAAAATAAAATAATCACTCACCCCATGCAAGCGAAGAGGTCAGTGATCCAAGCAGTAATCATCACCATCACATAGATAGATTGATTATTCCGCAAAGTGGGGGCGAAGTTTCTGAGAAAAATGAAAAACCAGAGAGAGGGGTTGGAAGGGGCTCTATGGTCTGCTTGCCCTTTATCGTGTCTGCTGCACTCACTGTCACTGTCTGCTCCCACTCTCGTCGTTTAACTCCCTCTTTAATAATAATTCTTCTTTTGAGAGACCCTCGTCGTTTATCATTTTTTTTTTTTGTGTTTTGANGTTTATCATTTTTTTTTTGTGTTTTGATTTCAATGCCTAGTTGGTTCTCAAATGATCCCATGCTGCCAATAATAGTAGCATTTCTTTTTGTTTATTTAATAATTAATTATTTGTTCTCTGACCAGTACCTAACGCCACGATATTGCCACCTGTCACCTGGATTGATTGTATGTTTTTGAGGATAAGCTTATATTAGCAGCTTGCAAATTAAGTTAAATTAAATTGGAATGTATTTCAATATAAAATTGATGATAAACTTATATTAGCTACATCATCTATACTGGTGGTGTAAGTCACCTGTCACCCAATCCCATTTATGTAGTTGCCTCTATCTATTGCTCGTTTCTTTTCCTCGTTAAAGTCTTTACCAATTATGTCGAATGCCCATTATAATAAAAGCGACTCCACTTTTGGACGTTCGGAAACCGTTACGTTAACCATAATGGAATGTGCTAGACCCATATTTCAGTGCGGCCCATCACACAAAAGATTCACAAGGCCAGGAGGAAGAAAGATGGAATGGTCTGTTTCAACTCAATTGGGCTCGTTGACCCATAATAGATCAGTCGGGCTCATCCAATGGAACTCAGCCTCCCGGCACACAAGTGTTTTCGCGCAAAATGCACGATAGAAATAACGGTTTGCAGAAACTTTCCATTTGTGAAATTCGTACCAAAAAAGTTTTCATATTACCCACTATTTAGCTGCTCTCGTAGTAATGATTGAGAAAACCGCTTTCAATGGCCAACAAAATTGTGAGTTCATGTATGAGTCTCGCATCCTCAATTATAGTAAAAGATGATATTCGACCTCGCATGACAAGAATCTCACTTAAGAGAATCTACTCCTGTATAACAATACAATGCAACAAACCCTGGAGTTAAGTAAAGGTTAAGGGAGGTTCCACTGCTTACCTATCTGAACATGGAAACATACTATAAAGGGTACCTTCTGTTGACCAAAAGTTACAAGGAAACAAACTCCATGAGTGTGGTACAATAAACATGGTGCAAAACAAAATGAATGTAAGGAGGGAACTTCATCAAACAATACAAAGAAAGAAGAGGGGAGCCAGTGGCCCTAAATTCAGTACTGTTGATTATCAATTTCTTCATATTTATTCCTAGTAATATTTGGATTGAAAGTTGCTGAATATCTTTTCCTATTTCTTAGACAGAATAGAGGCAAGGCCAACCCTCCATCCATACAACATAGACGGACTGGGCCTTTGTGGCATAAGAGAAGCCAGACCTGTTCGAAAACTTTGAGTAGGCCTAATCTCCTGCTTGGCACTGCTTATCTCCAAGGACCTGAATTGATTTTAGCAAGCTCATTACTGAAATTCAAAAGGCATTATAGGAGTACATGAGACAGCAATGAGCAGAGCAGCATTTTAATGTTCACAAGTTAATATCATAGCAAATCAAAACAAATCAATCATATATCCATGAGATAGTGAAACGGAAGCAAGCAAAATAGGAGGAAATTCATGCTGATCAACTATAGCATTTGCACTTGAAGAATTCACTTGTTTTGAATTAGAAAAATGGCCACCAAGCATGAACATACACAGCAGTTTAAAACAAGGGAAGAAAGAACACATACGCCGGATGAGATGGCCCTTCATTTGCAAATGTTGACATGCCTTGTCTTTGCTTGTGCTTAGGGTTGGCAGTGCACAGCACATAGACTTTTCCTCGGCGTTTAACCGTCCGACAAAACTCACACATCTTCTTCACAGATGACCGCACCTTCATGACTTCTGCGAAGAAAAGCCAACACCTATCACATACATGCCATCCTCAAGCAATAATCAATAACCAAATAACAACATGAAAATCAATTATGAGCCCACACATTACTACGCTAGACCTTGCAAGGGTAAAGAAACATTGAGAAACATAACACTCCACAGCAGCAACACAAGTACATAATCCCAGCTATGTTGTATCATACACCAAGTTAATTGATTTGCATGAGTTTATCAGGTTATAATTTGTGTGTTTTCTTTACAATTCCTACACCGAGAAAAACAGCAAGAGTGGCAGCAAACCAAATCATGCGTCTTTCTAATTTAAAAAATAAAAATAAAAATAAAATCCCTAATTGCAGCATAATATAGAATGCAAGGCTGGAAATTAACAAAGTTGTATCTAGGTTTAAATAGATTCAGCTTCACGCCACCAAGCACCAGAACTAACCAGTAATCCTCTTCTAATCTAATGTATAATAAATATCAACAACAACAGAAAAGTAAGCAGCATGTGAATCCCTTCCACTAAGAACAAAAACGAAGCAAAGAGAGAAAATGGGCACTTTGGCATCAAAATAACAATAAATGAAAAACAATAATATACATCGAAAAGAGCTGAAGGAGAGAAAACTAACCCCGATGCGAAAATTTTAGGGGGGAAATCTGAAACAGCTTTGAGCAATAGCTATGCACGGACAGCAGAAGCGGCGTCGAAGTTGGTGAGGGAAAGTAACAAGCAGCAGAAGCAGATGGAGATGGAGGAACAAGGGAACTGGGCCTTTTGGGCTACAATGACTTTCCCACAATACAAATGGGCCTGGATCAGTCTGGGCTAGACAGTGGGCGTTAAAGACTTAGGCCCATTAAACCTCCCTTGCTATTGCATGCTCATTTCTCAGGGAGCATCTACACTACGGTGGTTTCACCCATTCATCCAAAATTAAAATGGGGCAGCTCTTCCCCCCTGTTTAACTAGTTCTTCTGTTCTGAGCGTTTACCCCAAATTCTTGCAATCAACAAAAATAATGACTATTTCATGGTATTAAGGTGAAGGCTACCATGGTGCCCCATCTGTTTGGGCACATGTCATGGTATCTTTATTTTTATTGAAAACTTATTTTTAGAATTACAAATATGTCACCGTGTTGCTTATGGTTTTTTGGTGGTGGTCAATGGTGGTTTAATAGTGGAGGATGGGTTGTGAGGCATGTGGGGGGGGGGGGGTGTTTGTAAAGGTGAATTTTGGAGGGATTGCATTTGCAAATAAACTAAAATCCTTTAATTAGTGACACAGTGGTAAATTTATAATTTTAAAAAATAAGTTTTAAATGAAAATAGGGATACCATGATATGTGCCCAAATATATAGGGTACTATAATACCTTCACCTGATATTAATAGTTAACCCTTTCATTACCATTATTAATAAACTTAACTTTTTGACACATCAAGATGCTTGTAGGGTATGATATTTTGTTTAGTCTGTTATTTCCCCTTCTCTTCTTCTCACGTATTTGTATTTCTAAATCTCACCAAAGCCAGAAAAGATAAATAAAAGTGAACAGTTCCAATTCTAGCTTTTGTTTTATCAATATATGTGGGGTAAAACAACACGCGTCGCGTATGGTTTCTACGAAGAATATCAAACACAACACAAGTGAAACGGGCAATAAGGACAAAAAGGAAAAAACACAATCCAAAACAATCTACAAATCATCGAAGTCGGCAAGAAACAACAGAGACCAAAAATAATAATTGGAATTAACCTTTTTTACATGGACTTAATTTGTCACTTGCTGGAAGAAGCCACTTTTGTCTAAGCAACCTTTACTTGCACGGCCTTAGCGTGAAATTTTGGGAACAACACCTGTGTCAAAACTATTGGAACACTTAACGCCAATGATAGCATTCAATTGTGTGGACAAAGTTTACAAGCAAAGTTCAACATGTTTTAATGAATAAATGTAAAGCTTTATCACATACAGCCCCTCTATTTGCCTATGGTTGTGAGACACCTCAATTCATCTACTATTTGGGGGATGGTCCGGGTTCTACGCCACACAGGTGGCCATTTTTCTCTTCTATAGGCCTTTCCCCACGCCTTCACTCATTGTCTCATAACATGTATAGGGCAAAATTGGCCACATCCGTGTCTAAATTTAGAAACAGTTTCTTATTATTCACGACTTGACACTAAAAATTTTAATTAGGTAAGTTCTATCTGATACCCTGAGGAATGGTGCCATTCTGTTCTTTTTCTACTGGATATCTAATATGTTTCTTGGAACTTATGTTTGTGCCTCTAAATCCCCCTTTTTCTTTGTTTGATCTTAGCTTATGTGTATTGTGACATATTAATGCTGCCAATGATAGAAAGTGAATGAAATGAAAAGAATTCTCAATTGAATTGGAGAATGATAAGCACAACTTTTAAGCTTGTACTATTAAGTTAGGAATAAGGTAATTATTGGTAGTTAAATTTGTTATGAGTTTGTTATAGTTAGTTGAGTAGCTTGAGATGCAAGCTAGTCCAATGCACTTGTATGTATATTAAGCTTTAAGCTTCAATTCAATTGAGAATTATTTTCATTTCATTCACTTTCTATCAGCCAAAACTTTGATTTAAACTTTTATAAATGAACTATATGATGATTGTATACTTGTTTGGTGCCACAAAAAAACAAGGTAAAGAATAAGCTAGTACATTTTGTACATTAAAGTTTTGAATTCATTTAAATAAGTATGTCTCTCTCAACTAATCATTTTTTTTAGATAGACGAAGACTTAGCGAAGATCTCAATAAAAAGTCATTTATCGAATGTATGATCAAAGTCAATTAAGAACTCTATTAAGTTAATAAAGACAGATTAATTTTGAATATAGCTGTTGCACCTCATAACCAAATAACCAATTATGACAAGTTTTTGTGCAACACCAAATTAAAAAAGCGTTGTTTTTATCTCTCTTCGTATCAGAATATTCTTGTGGTAAGAGGATCCAAATTCCACCAAGATTCCATGAACACAAGGAGCCAAAAGACGAGTAAATTCATGCAGCTTTACCCACCCTACTTTCTCTCTACGGGCATTTATGAATTTATGTTGATCAAATAAAGGAATTCAGCAAGTTGGAAGTAGTGTTCACTGGAACTAACAAGCGTGTTGGTCATCTCTTCTTATTTTTTTAATGTGCTTTTGGGGGCTAATTTTAAAGCAGGGAGCGATCAAATTCTGGAATTACAACATTAGCCAATACTGAATTGTGGCCACTATACTAGTAACATCAACTAAGATGTCTGAATAACGATTTTTTTTAAATGTCAGAGCAATGATTGGTGATGTGCCTATAATTTTATTTGCAGTATCATACGTCATGGATTAATTCAACTAGTATAACAAAAATTATTTTAAACTTAATCTGATGCCGCCCTTGTTTACCAATCATCCGGTAAAGGGCATTTCCGCTTGCCATGTATAGCAGGGGAATGAGGCTATCAGCCACCCATACTCACAACCTTAAATGCCATTCAGGGTCGCTTTTAACGCAATATATTACTCGTTTCGGACCCTCTTAGATACCGTTTTTAATAAAAACATACCCATTTAAAAAATAATTAATTTGCACATATTTATAAAAAAAAAATATTAAGTGTTTAAAGTAAATTATTCTTTAATTAGCAGAAGAGATTACTATAAAAAATTGTAATACAATTAAATATAATAATAAAACATTTATAATAAATAAGAGTATAATTAAAAAGATAATAAATATTATTTTAATGTAATGAAACAAATTAGCAATTCTTAATCAACTTGCTTACTTAGTAACGAGGTAAGATGCGGTATAGAATTATAATTTAATTATTATATATTGATAATGTAAATTTTTACATTAATAATCAATTAAATTTTGTCATATTAATATATTTACATATAAATTATTGACTTTTTCTTTGAGTATTTTAAAAGCTATAAATATAAGATATGAATAGATGTTTTACGGTTTCAATGCATATAACTATTGATCTTGTAATATTATTGGTTAGGCTTTGTTTATCATAAAAATGGTTGGTTGAGAGTATTCAATTAGGCCAAAAACATTGGCTATTTTTTATTTTGTCCATGTGTGAGAGGTATGGTCCACATGGAAAGAACCCTATGTTTCCGAGAAACTTCCTTTTCCTTTCTGCATTAAGAAATACATAAAGTTGATGAAGTCACAGGGAAATTAGTTAATTAATTAATCCAATGTGCATAGGTAGATTCTGTGCAGATGTCATCTTGCTTTGTGGCAGTCATTGTGAGAATGGGAGTGTGTGTCATGCTCCCACCCAAATTAACTTTCGACCACTCAGCTCTTGATCAGGGGTTCACTCAAAAACATCACCAACCATGAAGGTTGCTGCTTCCAGTCGAGGGTCTCAAAAGCTAAAATGGTCACTAGCTATATTATATATACGATCACCAATTATTTGAGTAACATTATATATATTATCAGGTGCACTTGCACATTGCGCCAAAAAAAGTCTCATTTTGTTAAAAATTATGGAGTGACCATAAATTACTAGACGGATCTAATACGAATTTAACATTGCAGATAAAAATTTAGTTTCAAATGTCACTCTATAATTAAGGCAGAGGAAAGTTTGCCTTAGTATCTATTTTGATTGTATTTAAAAATCTTAAAATTTCACTTAATACTGTCAAAAAAAAAGTCCCTTTAAGCATTAGTTTCTTTTATTTTTTTATAAAATTCAAATTCAAAATATTGTTTAAAGAAAATAAATATCAACTTACTTAAATTAACTAAACATTAGAGCCACCGTAATACTTTTTTAATCGTGCAATATTTTTTCTGATTTCACATGCATTTATTTTTATCAACTTTTCTATTTGAATATATAAAAATGTATAGACATTTTATTACTCCTTCAATAACATACTATGAAACCCACTTTATAATAAGTGAATCTTATGAGGATTTAAGATAAATATTAAGATATCTATGGTCTACACCCTTTTGAAGGAGCATTTTGTTTTTGTCTTTGTTAGCCTAGTTGTTAATTTATAGCAGACAAAACATGATTCTTAGTTTCTAGAGTTACAAATACTACATCCAAGTGATACATAACATTATCCAACATGGTATTGAATTTTTGGTATATACCTGTTGATTTTGTTGGAACCATCTTTTGCACATTGTAGCCTTCAAAATCAAATCAGATAATGGATGAGTCAGGTAGAATGTCAATTCAATTAAAGCCATTATATTGATTGACGGTAACTTTGAGCGCCATAAATATACGACTTTGGCTAAATTATTTGAGGCGAAAAAACCGGGAACAAAGTAATTATATCTTGCCAATTAATCCATATCTAAATTAATCTATATCCATTAAATGAATGCTGTTCTTTTCCAGCATATGATTTTCCATCAAAATTGTCTCAGTGTTAATAACATTAATTAAGCTCATCTCTAAAGAATAAAAATCCTTCAATTCATTTAATTTAAATAGGTTTTTGTTTATGAATTTCAATTTTACATCTTATTAAAATTTTATTTGGTTAGAGTCATTGATAAAAAAATTTGTTTAATTTTAGTCTTTGAGATTAAATTGAACCGTTAAAAGATGACACGGCATATGGAAATCATGAGATGAATTTCACTGTAATTTGGTCGAACATGGTCAAACCAAGTTTTAAAACCATTGATAAACTAATCAAACATGTTAAAATTGGCTTGAACCATGAATTGATTTAACTACAATTTAAACCTGATTTGACTAGATCACAGTTAAAACTTGGTTTGACTATATATTATAACTGGCGCACCTAACTTTTGTTCGCCACATTACCAAACAAAACTTTTATCAAAAACTCAAACCAAAAAAGAAAATTTAATCGGGTGTAAAATCAAAATTCACAATTCAACAAAAACTTATTTAACTCAATTTGTTTTTAACTCAATTCATGTTCTCTCACGACTAATTTGATTAGCACTAAAGAACTAATTTTTAATCGAGATTAAATAACTAATTTACTCGACTTTTGATAATTTTAAAAATGAAATTAATCGATAATGACAATATTATAGACAATTTCAATGGTTTACTTGATTTCACAGTTCCTATATTATCATCAATTTTTTTCTTTTTCTCTAGAATAAGACTATCAAAATGAGCTCAGCCTGCAAGCCCAACTCATTTATCCAATTAAATGGACGGATTAAACATATAAAATATTCCTTACAAATATAACCCGTTTAGCTTCACAAGTTAAATGAGTCAATCCTAAATAAATAGGTTGGACTGGCCGTTTGACAACCCTCTAGAAGGACAAGTACAATGGATAAGAGGGAACTTATTTTGTCATCTTGTCTAATTTAAAAAAATGTAATCTACTTAAATAATTTATAACAATATAATAATATATAAGTGCATATAAATCTCACATAATTATTATATTCTACTTATACATTTATATGTTACTGTAATTTTATATATTATTTAATTTTATTGTTAAAGTAAAATTACCTTTTAAATAAAAAAAAAAGTAGAGAGTTCCATAATGGCAGGAATTTCACCCTTCATTGTATAACCATTGGTCTAACGAAGAGCGCTTCGGACAAGGCAAGAGAAAAAGCTTTTCCGAGCTTGGATAGCCACATTCAATTTTTAAAATAATTTAATATTCTCGAATCACATGGTTATGTTACTGAATGATAGCCTCACTGTCGAGTTGCACACCACTTCAATATTTTGCCATATATACCGATTCATAATCTTCTCTCTTGCAATGTATCCCAAATTTTGTCTGCTACCAAACAATAATTTGGTCCCAAATTATGGCTTAGACGACTTTGATCTAGTCTAAACACGACTTTGAAGTCAATATAAACAGACTTGTTAACCAACTAACAAGCAAACCTATATAGATTACGACTTGAGTTTGAGTAGATTTTTTATCATTATGAATAAGTTAGATATTGGCTCGGGGTACCATTTGAGAATTTAATCAGTAACAAATTTTGCACATAATTAGATCATATAAATGCCAGCAATTTGGTTCCATGGCTGGAGCTAACTTAAATTTGGGTTCCATTTCCCTTCGTGTAGGGTCATGCACAAGAAAACTGAACAGGATATGCTCTCTCTTTTTTTTTTTTTTTTTATGTTTTCAGCATTGACATCTCTCTCTCTCTCTCTCTCTCTCTCTCTCTCTCTCTCTCTCNAGTGTTTGAGGGTGAAATATGATTGGTTGAAGCTCCACATGGGTTTGTCCAATGATAGGCAAGGCATGTTATTGGAGCGTGGAAGGGGACGTAGGCATGGCGGTAACCGTTTGAAGGTCGCTTGGCTCTCATTGGTGGGTATGTGATTGGTCAAACACTCAAGGTGTGTTGGTTGGGGCAACTGACCCTTTGGCATTTTTGAACATGCAACTACTTTCACGCCATCAACACTCAATCATTTATGTCCATGGATTGATCTGGTGGAGAAATTCATTTTTAATTAAAATTATATTTCATAATAAATGATAGGTAAATAAGTACAGTTTACTTCTCACATAAAATAAATTTAAATAATGTAATTTATAATTATTTTTGGTACTTTAAAAAATAAAATTTAAACTTACTTAAATAAATTTCTTACCGTTAAGTTAGACCAACCCTGGTCGATTATATAATTGATAATCTAAACCCATAAATGAATAAGACTTGAACTGAATAAGATGCAAAATGAAAATTGGGTAAGCAAATATGGGACGCACACATAGTGTAACAGCCCCACACGTTGGTACTACAAAATTAGCTTTCAAGTACTATATACATACATATGCAGTGAAGGGTTAAGGAGGAATGAGACAAATAAGCTGATATAAAAGATTCTATTCCAAGATGAACGCAAACCCCTCGAAGTGGCCCAACAATTGTTTTTCAGTTGCCCCCCGGGCTGTGCTGCTGTAGGCCTAACTGCTTTTGCATGTCTCCAACACCCACTTGCCAAGTGTCATCAATTAACATAGTTTTGGAGATAATATATGAATATATGATGCAAATTAATTATGGCATCTTTGATTAACTTTCATCAAACTATATCCACTCATTTGTGTCAGGCCGAATTAGTCTGATTTTTATGTAATATATATCCCAAGTATCTATAATTTTGACTTGTTAGAAAAGTTAAAGTAAGATGTTTTAAAATTTTTAATGTTTATCGAATATTTATCAATTTTATCTTTCTATTAAAAAAAATCTTTTTATTTATTTATTAATTAGCGTTTTTAAAATATTTGTTAGCAAAATTATCTAATTTTTTTGTCTAAACCATAATTTAATGTTTTGGGTTGCAAAAGATGCCGAGGTTTTGGGATATACAAGGAAAGTGTGGGTTCAAACACTGCAATGACAAGAACAAAGAAATTGGAGCTTTAAAATTGGCCAAATTCATATCTCATTGAAGTAGTTTTTTTTTTTTTTTTTAATATCCTCTTTGGTATGTAAGTTGCGAGTTTGGTAGAGACAGTCCACTTTCCTTGGGAGAAATAATGGTTAGGTTTGTTTTATGTCAAGTATTATGGATAAATATTAGTTTTGATTAATAATAAGGTTTATTAGGTTAGGTCAACGTCAAATTCTTTAACAATTGGGGGTTGGTTTTTTAGGTACAGTTTGGTAGGTTGCTTGTTGAGAAAAGGAACCCCTTTGGACATGACTATGTTCAGTTGCCCATGTTGCAATTAATTAGCAGCACTCACGTTTACATGACCTTAACAAGGAGTCCATGTCTTCTGGAAGGAAAAGAGCACACACATGTTGTAAATTGGCCCACGCGCAGCAGAGAGATACAGAGGGAAAACAGAACATTATTGCCAATGGTATTCATATTTGAACCTCTTGTTGGAATCTTTCTTTGCCTTCACTTCTCCTCCTATAGTAGAATGATGCACCTGATAATGTGATTATATATTTTTAAAACAAAAAAATATTAGTTAATTATAAAGTACGGATAATTTGAACAAACTATTACAATCTACCACAGATAAATTGGTATATCTTTTTTTATACTAAATAATTTAAAACATCGATACGTCTTATGATTTTTACCTTTAAATCACAACTTAGGAGGGAGCACCATAGTAATCGTATTGGTTACTTGCCTTACACAAAACTTCAATTTATTCTTTAAATCATGGACATTTTAGAGCCTCTTTGGTTTGCAGCCCAAACAAAGAAAAACACGTTCTAAGACTGTTTTCTGTTTCGCATGCACTTTACTAGAAAGGAGACAAATCCTCCATTGCCCAAAATCAATTTTGCAATCTTACACAAACAAGCCCTTAGTGTGTTGACCAAAATAGAAAACTCATTTTTCCTGTGGCCTTTTTTTTTTAATTAATTCACATATAATACATTAAAATCCTCAAACTCAAAAACACACCTATGGAACCTAATATTCGCTTTACACCTATGGATGGAACTGCGCTCGATAATCCCACCCTATACAGACAGCTTGTCGGCAGCTTGATCTACCTAACAGTTACTCGCCCTGACATTTCATATGCAGTACACCTGGTTAGTCAATTTATGACCGCCCCACGATCTATTCATTATGCTGTAGTTCTTCGCATTCTCCGCTATGTCAAAGGGACACTGTTTCATGGGCTCCATTTCTCTACCCACTCTTCATTAACCCTTCGCACCTACTCTGATGCTGATTGGGGTGGTGATCCTACTGATCGTCGTTCTACCACATGCTATTGCATCTTTCTCGGTGACTCCCTTATCTCATGGCGAAGCAAGAAACAAACATTGACTGCCCGCTCTAGTACTGAGGCTGAATATCGAGCTCTTGCCGACACTACTTCTGAGCTCCTCTGGTTACGTTGGCTCCTTGATGATCTGGATATCTCTCAATCCTCTGCCACTGACCTATATTGTGACAATCGAAGTGCTATTCAAATTGCTCATAATGATGTCTTCCATGAGTGTACCAAACACATTGAGATAGATTGTCACTTCATTCGTCAACACATTTTGCGTGGTGCCCTTCGCCTCATTTCAATCGGAGCTCTTGACCAACCCGCAGACATATTCACCAAAATACATCATCCTGGTCGCTTCAATACTTTGGTCTCCAAACTCAAGTTGGTTTTATCAAAGACTACTTGAGTTTGAGGGGGGATGTTAATAATATAATTGTAAATTATAGATTTAATTGATTTGATTATAATTTGTTCTTGGCCGTTGTATTTTGGCCGTTAGGTTTTCAACCTATTAATAGGCTTAGACTCCAATGTACAGAACACACATTGCAATATACAGATATACATATTACACTCCCACTATTATCTCTAACAAATACTATTAAAATTAATAAAGTATTATTTGATTGAACAAAAATATTTTTATTTAAGAAAAAACACATTCTATTAATATATTTAATAACTATAATTAAATGAAAGATATCATTAAAAAAGTAATTAATAATATCTTAAAATATGATTTAGACAAATATTTTAACTGCCTGGTTTAATAATATTTTAAACACATATCAGGAAAATGATTGAGTATTAACACCTTGACGTCAAGTTTTTTATCTTTTGCAGTATGTTATTTATGAGCATGGAACATGGAAGACAATTCCAAAGTAAATACTATACATCATATAAAAAATATGAGGAATACTTTTTGTACGTTCACAGTCAACATCTATGTACTGAGCAGGGAAAAGATAAAAAAATAAAATAAAATAAAATAAAATAAAGAAAGTTAACCTTAGATAAAAGGAGGAAGAATAAGGGAAAAGAAACTGAACCAAGTCTGGCTTTTTTCGTCCTCCACAAGAATCATATTACTTGTGTATTCACATGTCACAAGTCACAAATCACAATACATTTTGATCACAAAAGAGAAAGGTAAAAAAAGAACAGGGGTGCTATTTGAGTTATGAAGAGAAGAGGCAGAGGGAAAAGTTATCCTAAGGAAAATATCAACAAAATCCTCTTCACAAATCACAAGGCAACCCAACCCAACCCCTGCATCTGAAAAAGAGCTATCAGCACCAATAATGGTGGCCCATGCCTCCGCTGCCTTCTAATACTTGCCATAATTCTCGTCAGAGAAAAAACAAAGAAAAAGGGGAAAGGACACAGCCACAGAATATTCACAGAAAACCAAAATCAACAAGAGTAGGCCAATCGTTGTGCCCCACGATCCCTGAGAATTCCGTTGTACAAGGCAACCCTGTTCGCTGGCATTCCCCTGATCTCTGTTCTTCCGCTACACCCTTTTCTGACCTTTGATTCCGTGTTTGAACGCAGCGAATTTCTTCTTCTAACACCGTGCTGCTTCCTGAACTCTTCCCCGTCTCTGCAAGAATCAATAACGTCCTCCGCAAAGTGAACCCTTTTCTTCTTCTTCTTCTCCCCCCTCTTCTTCCCGGCTGCACAATACCCATAATTGTGTCAGCAAAATAAAAGTGGAAAGATTGAATTTTGCTAAGTTTTTGGGCTTGTTTTTGTGAATGAGTGCGAGTTCAGAAACAGGGGAAAACAGGGTACTTACCAGAGGATATGCAAGATCGAAGAATTGGGGGATTTGAAGGAGGGATTTCACGAACGGGGAACTGGGTTGGAGGGAAAGGCTTCTGGAGACGCAGAGCGAGGAGGATTACTGTGCCGGAGACTGCCATGGCCGTTGCAAAGACCACACCTTGACCGCTTATCATTGAAGACATGGCCTCAAGAAGAAGAAGGAGGAGGAAAAGAAGAAGATGGTGATGATGGCGTGAGAAAGAGGAAGAGTAGTTTGAGGGAAAAGACGGTAATGAATGTGGTGATGGTTTGTGGAGAAGGTGGGGACTGAGGAGCTTTCTTTTTTCTTTGAGAATTGAGAAGGGAGAAAGCAATATGGATTTATATATTATAGTAATGATGATGCTGTATGAGATTGAGAACGAGCCAGGATGGGTGAATATTATATTTGAAATTGAAATGGGAAATAAAGAAATAAAGAATAAAGAAATCTTAACAAAGCAAAAGAATAGACCAATTTAAATATATATTTTTTAACAAATAAAAAAAAAGGCATACCGGGGTATTTAATGGCTGAAGCTATTATTTTTGGGATTTGAAAAATAATTGGAAAATGATAGAGATTCCGGCTTTTTGGTACTTTGGATTGCACGGATAAACAACTTATTATGACCGGTTCTAAATTTTTTATTTTATTTTATAGTAAAACCTAAAATCGATCCTCAAAATAGTAGTTGAACATAGCAAGAGATGATTAATTGTAGAGGTAGTGTACTTCAATAGGTTTTAAGGTTCAGTCGAGCAAATGGAATAATATGTGTTATGAGAGGTCATTCCTTTAAGTAACTCATTAAGTTTAGCAAACTTATAATATTTAGTTTTTGAAAGATTAAAACTTATTTTAAAATAATCCAAAATTTAGTTACATATGTTTTTAGTTATTGAAAAATTATAAATTTTGTATTTTATTCTTGAAAATACTTTATTAAAAAATCGTCTCTGACAAAAAAAATTGTAACATTTAATTACTGCCTTCAAATTGGGACGTTAACGGCTGATGTGATAGTAAACTTAGTCATGTGGTAGGCCACGTGTCTATACAAAATTTACACGTAGCATTACACGTGACCACGTGACCAAGTTAACTACCACATCAACCACAGTTAAGGACCCAACTTGGTGGTAATGACTAAAACTTACACAAATTTTTTTTGTTAAGAATTATTTTTTTTTAAAAAAAATTTCAAGGTAAAACATAAAAATTGTAATTTTTTTGAACTAAAAATATATTTAACCCATATCATTTTTTTTTACTAAAGATAAAGTATTGAATTCATTAATCTAAATAAAAAACAAATACATAGAGATCCAAGAACCAAAGCAAAAAAAGGTTGATTATCCTAAACATGCGATACCAGCACACTTATACAACTTTTTGAATGAAAGACATAAAGTAAATAGATTAAAGTACACGACATAAAAGAGAAAAATAAAAGACTAATGACATGGACTAGAGAAATCTAAAACCTAAAGATAACCTAAGGAAAAACAACCAAATAGTATGTAACGTGTGTGTTATCCAATGCTCAACTAGAGGGAGCACCCTCAAAATTCATTGCCATCATGTTTCCATTGTGACGGATCTTCTTCCCTGGGATTTCAATGTTCTACTCAATTTCAAAAGTAGCTAAAGGAATAAAAAGTAAAGGAAAAGACCTTTCTTTCGATCTCGGCTCTTCATCGCCTTCTTTGTCACCATCTTCTGACTTGTCATCCACCATGGTTTCTCGCTTAGATCAAACCCAAATTAGGGGCAGGATCCAACCCTTTGGTCAATGAGTGCATGGAAGACAGAGCACGTGATGTAGGCACACGACAGAGGGGGACACATGGCAAGGGGAAATGAGTGACAAGGTTGGGAGAAAACACCATTGAAGAGAAGAGAGTAGGGAGGAGGACGCGTGCAACTGGGTCTGATGGTGGCGCACGGTGGCGATGTAATCACGGAGGTGAAAGGGTGGCAGTGCAAGGGGGTTGCTAACCCTAACAGAACCCGTTCTCTTATTCTTAGTTACTTTAGTTTAATAGCAAGTTTTAGTCTATCTTAAAGCTATCATATTGATGATCTTAAATGCATTTGATTAACTTGAATAAAATTTAATCTACTCAAAACTAAATAAATATCTTACCACTATCTTTTGAAGATACAGATTACTTTATCTATTACTATTAATGATGAATTTTGTTATTGTAGTGTTTAGTGTCAATCTTTTAAGTTATTATTATAATTGATCATTCAGGCAATATATTAAGACTAAAAAAATCAATTATTTAATATTTAAGAATAAATATAACAATTTCTTTTGAACATTTTCTAAGGCAACAAATAAATATTATAGAATATAATTTTTGAAAATAATTAAATATTCCTTACTCTCTAATTATTGTTTCATATTTGATGCTTTCTGATATGCACTGTGTGAATAATGGTGTTCGGTGCACCTTCATGCAGATACACTTTTTGGGGTTTTAACTTATGTATGGATACAATATAACCTGTATCCCAAAATATGGGCTGGAACACAAATTTACAATTGTATGAGTCTGGGTCTGAAATCGTCACCCTAATGACAATTTTAGATCATTTTTTTTTTTTAAATTTGGGGTCTGAAATCGCATCTGGGGTCTCAAATCGCCATAGGGGATGACGATTTGAGACCTAGAACCATACACTTATAAATTTTTTCTCTGAAGCATATTATGGACAATAAAATTTGCTGGACCCGTTTATAAGTAAAAAATCCACACTTTTTTTCAAACATGTTTTCTTATGTGGTTTAGTTAGATAACGTGTAGGTTTTACATTTTAAGTGCATATGAATTAAACTAAAATAATATCCTTTACTTGTTAGAATATGCATTTTTAATTATACTTTAAGTAGCTTTTAAAAATGTAACATATATTTTATCACATTTTGTATATTCCATTGAATGTCTTAAGTAGATTTTTTGAATTTCATTAAACATAATATAATTTTTTTTTAAATATTACAAAGTTAAAAAGATATTTTACAAAAACAATTAATTAAAAATATTAAATTAAATCAATTCAATGTAAGTCCATTTCCTTTTAAAAAAATGCAAACCCATGTCATAAACGAAATTAAGTGCGATATATATGATGGGCAAAAAAGAAAAACAAATATAATCACGTCAAATCAGCCCTCAACTTAGTTGGATTTCATCGACTGCAGCAATTTCACAATTAAGGGCGATGTCATATAAACATCCTTTTCCCAGTCGAACTTATTTATTTGCTTAATGTATATATCTAACAAAATGTGTTTAGACTAATAGTACAAACAGCTAAGTCTTGAATAAAAAAGTTAATGAGGGGTGAAAGAAGCGTTTATGCCCCCATTAATTAATTATTTAAGTTTGGCTAAAATGTATTAAAACGGTGTGACATTATTGACTTATTGTTGATCACTGAATAATAAGTGTGTTTTGTTACTTCATTTAATTAATTTTCACCATGATTTCTATTAAAAAGTTATGATTATATTATTCTAGTTGTTTCGTAACACTGTAAAATTACTCTAGCACAAATAAGATGCCCACTTCGTTAGTTTCTATATCTACAATGGTGGCAAATTCTAAACAATTATCACTAAAAAAGAAGGAAAGAAAAGGTTAAGAAAAACTCTTGGACATGAATTCTGACGAAAGGTTCTTACTTCACACGAATCTTATTCATGCAGATGAAATTCCCATCATAATTTTGGCGAAGACATGGGAAAAAATCATCGTTATCATTTTTTAGGTTGGCTGTCCGATATCTAAGGCTTAAGCGATACCAAGTCGCTTACCACTTAGATTAACCCTGTTGATATCATCATCATTAAATAAACTTATTAGAAATTTAGAATCTATTAAGATTCCTAAATCCTAATCATACGTAACGTGTAACTTATATTTCATCTTTCCTTAATTAAATGTTAAGTTTGATCATTCACTTATCTTTGGATCAACTGTTTTATTATTAAACAAATTAACAAAGAAATTAGTTATTGGACTGCACTAATGGACATCCTAATTGTGGAAAAAAAAAAGACAATCAATTATTATTATTATGTTTTTACAGAAACATGTTGTTTTGGGTACAGAGACATATGGAAAAGAAGAAAGTGGCGGAAAAAAAAAACCCATAAATATTGGAAACTGGTGGAGAGTGGAAGGAGACATGACTTCTGAAAATTACCATAATGGGAATTTCGTTGAATAAACGGAACCCAACCTCTGTTATCCATGACTTTGTCGTGCTTGCCGGGATTTTTGTTCTCATAACTTGTCCCAGCAAAATCCATCATATTGCATGCGGCACATGATTGAGCTCATCATCCTATTTTTTTTTTTTTTCATTCAATTCAAATGATAATTATGGGTTAATTTTAAACTACCTACCGGGATGCCCTTGGATCCATCTTGGAAAAACTACTTTTTTACATTATATTTATTTGATTTATCAATTTACTCTATTACTTTTTTTGTATTAATTAAGTTTATTACATTTTACATAGTTATTAATTTTGTCTATTTATCAAAAAAATTAGCCAATTTTATTGGCGTGGCAAAGAAAAGGGCGTTGACTAGGTGATAACATGGGTTGTCACAGTAATAGTATGTTCGTACTTTTATGAATAAACGAAACTGATAACAATTTAAATTGTAATAAATCAAATTAATAAAAATTGCGAACATTTCAAATAAACACATCGTACTAACAAGATCATTATGTCATCTATCCTCGAAAACATGTCAATGAGGCCAATTGAAGCATAATACGGGTTGACCAAATAAAAAGATGGAGATGATTCACTACAGTCTACACTAATCTAAAAGAACAATAGGGAAAGCAAAGTTTTTACAATCAATTTTACAATCTTTTCTCGAATTGATTTATCCAGCTTAAGGTGGTTTGTGTGACTGCCCCTCTAGAGGCAGGTTTTTCAAGCCTTTGAGTCAAGACCTTTTAGAAAATGGATAAATTTATCTATTATTCGATCAATCTTATATTAGTTATTGATAATTGATCTTATAATAAATGCTCAGTTTATAAATTAAAACCAATATATAACCCACAGAAAAGAAAAGAAACGAAAAATGATAAGTGTGTTCCCTTTCTTCCAATGGTAAGTTGGCAACTGTATGACTTGAAATGAAACGAATCAGTGAAGCACGCTCATGTGGCTACATATTCTGAATTAGTCAATTTAATTTGTCTCCACTCAACGGGTCGTGTCATTGTAAAGTTAGTTCGAAATTTTCACACGGCGGACCTTAAAAAATGATGATGTGCACTAGTCAAAAAAAATGAAAAATAAGGGATAACGTGTACTACAAGTTATTTCGTGACTTCTTTACCCAAAAAATAAAAAAAAAAGGTCATGACTCCGTGGATGTCTTCTACTCTCGTCCACTCTACTCATCAATAATGAACAAAGCAAGCAGAGAGAGATGTGACCTCAAATTAGTTTCCTTTTTTTTTAGCATGACGGTATTATAAGGCCTGTTGTATTAAGTTACTAAATGCTAGACCAATATTTCAATCAGTTGCAGCAGAAACCCCAACATAAGCTGGATGTTCACCTAACCTGCAAATAGCTCCATCTACCATTCTTTACCTTTCATAATTATAAAGCCACCCACCTGTTACCCAATTGGCCAATCACCACCAATATTATCTACGTTGTGCTACAAAAAAAATTAACCACCCAGTTATGACTTATCACACCTTTCCAGAGATGCTCTGTTAGTTAATCGCACCTTACCTTAACTCTTGTTTGTTTTGGAATTGCCCCATACTCCTTATTTCTTTTGGGAGCCTTGGGCCTTTATGCTTTGAGTGTTTTGTAAGTTTGACAACTTTTGCCAAGCACTATGGGATCAATTCCTTATTTACTCTTATCTTGCCACACCTTGTTCAATTTTTATTATACAATCCAATTCACAGTTGCATCTCATCATCAAGTTACAAATGAAATGATTGAGCGAATACAAAGTAGAAAAATCACAATGCATAATACTTAACGATTTTCCCAACAAAATAAGTGACGTGAGGAATAGATGGATAAATTTAGGCCAATAATAAGGATAATATCACGAAAATCATTTTGCCAATGTTTTGTGATCAGTTATAGTTGGTACATTCCTTCCTTATCATATTTGTCATTTAACTTTTCTTGCACATAGATTTTTGGTTTTTCTTTCTTTTTTGTATTACTTATATTTGGATTCTTATGGCATCAATTTCAAAAACTGCTGGTACCGAATAGCAATGCACTGCCATTATCTTCAGGAGTCAGTGACCCCAAACATACGCCATTAATTTAAAAAACCTTGAGTTCTTTCTGATGGCATTCCAGCACCCAAAAGCGTGCATCTTTTTGCTTACGAACTCTATCCTAAATATTTGCGATGGACGTCTCTTTAGTTCTGCTAGGTATTGAACGTTCAGTTTTCAAACAAGATAACTTGATGAAATTAGACAAAAAGCTGCATACAAATGTAATGAATCAAAGGGATACGCAATAAGAAGATGTGTCAGGACTGATGTCCTGAGCTACCTGGAGGAGGCATTCCACGTTGATATTTTCAGGATAGTGTTGTAAAAGCTTTAAATTAGCCGCAAAATCACCACTCAGGAGTCTGCTTTTCACGCAAAGCAGCATTGCACAGCAGACCCGAAGAAGCATATCCTGCAAAGAGTTTAATGGGGTAATCGTAAGAATACAGCAGATTAAACACTAATTGTATTCTGAATTACAGCTGAGGAGTTCCGTCGTGGGAGATAAAGGGAGAGACCTGAACACCAAAAGGATTACTCAGAAGTGTATCCCATATTCTCAAGATAGACTCAAATTTGAACTCCTGTGTGAGTAGCAGGGTAATCCACCGGAATGCATAGAATTGCGGTTTAACCTGTTCATTAGGCTTCAGCATCAATGCTAAAAAGAACCGAACTGTACAAGCTGTTCAATTGGGGAAAAAAACCAAGATGAAAGGTTCTACCTTTGTTGTAAACTCAAGATGATGCCACAATTGCTCATCATTTACTTTTAGTAAATCCCACAGACGAGAAAGAGTGGAAAGGATGCCACCTGAACTATTATCCAACTGCTGACAGAAATGATCCACAGAGTCACCCAAGATTCGAACAAAACACGAAAAACTATCTGCTTCAGCATTTGCCTAATTGAAAGAAAACAAGGTATAAGGAAATAATAAAGGATTAAATTACGTCTATTTCTGTCAACTGATACTTATGGAGGCAATCCTCAAGAATTAATTGTGATGGATGGCATCAGCAAATGACAATTGTTATGTGTTAAATCACGTATTTCTTAAATGGCCAAGTTCAATAAACCATCTGCAAAGGTATACAGTTTATGATCATTCAGTGTAACGTCCAGGCTTCTGCATATGATGCGATAAACAGAGGGAACATTTGTGGCATTTAAAGTTATATGGAAAGTAAGATATAGTAAGTACACTTAAATTAAAATTTTCAAAAGCCTCCTGTAACCATTAATTTTGGTTTCCTGCCGAAAACATGTAGACGTCATCATGTATACCATGCATTCACCCTAGCCAAAGAAAAGACAATGGGAGCTGGTACAAATAAATCACATAATAAACAGTTCTACCAAGAAAAAGCTTACGGCATTTTGCTTGTCAGTGTCAGTACTAAATACATAGTATATTGGTGCCAAGACCTCGTTCATGCCTTGCACGTAACAAATTGCAGGATTTAATTTTGCAAACAGGAGAAGGATATTCTTCATCGCTTCCTATTGTCAAAGAAAGAAAAGAATCCTTCAATCACATGTGAACCCACTAAAACCTATTACGTCACAATGAAACCAAAAATTGAGGAGAAGGGAGTTTGATAAATAGTTTAGCTAAAGCCAAAACTCAACAAAATTAATAGAAAACTTGTGGTTTTTTGGGGTGCAATTACCCTATTTTTAAGACTAGATGATGACTCCCCTGCAAAGAATGGTATATCTGGATGTGTACGCTGCAGATCTCGATCAATCTGTTCTGCTGTCTCTGTATACTAGAAGACGGACTGATACTGATAAGCATCAACTTCATCATCCTGGAGACATTCAGCCATAAGGAAATTTGAAATGGAGGCGAAACTTACCTGAAAATACTGACTCCAAGGACTAGCCATACCAAGGCTCAAAGGGTGATCTTCATGAGAAATTTCATGTCGCCTAAGGGGACCATCAACATCACTGTCCTCATGCTGGTTAGCAGAACTTAATTCCTCGCTTTCCTTCCAGATATGTTTTGACTGTCTTAGATTCAACAACACAATCAGTCAAAACTGAGAAGCAAGAGCTACAATACATATGACAGCAGACATTTGCCAGGTAAAAGTTCAATGTGAACATATGACATAGCTGCTCATGTTAAAATCTACAAATCTGTAGTATCTTACGGGATTTAGGAGAAGCTCCTCTTTCAGGTTAGCGTATTTTTCTCTGTTCTCTTTCAGATGCTTTTCCCACAGGTCAAGAGATGAAGGTAGGTAACCCAAGAGTAGCTGCTTGTGGAAATCATAGCAGGACAATCAGCTCTGCTTGTATGCCGAACATATACATAAGATAATATTATATTCCACCCTATCGTAGTAATTTGTCTACGCGGTAAGGGATCTGATTTTCATATTGACATGCAAAATGAGCACCAAAATGTGACAATTCACATCAGCCAAGACTAACATGATAAATTCCTCTGGGCTTTTAGAGTTTAGGCTAGTATTCATAAAATTATAAAAAGCAAAACTACTGAAACCATTCCAAGTTCCATCTCCATAAACTTGCATAACGCAAATCCGATTGAGCTTTACCTTCCAAGCCGTTGCACGCAATCCTCCTCCATCAGGAATACCAGAGCTGGCAATTCTTTGCAACTTTTCCAAATTAATCTCACTTTGAGAAAGCTACATGACAAAAGAACAATGATTAATGTTTTTACCACTTCATGCATTTGAGAATTCACATTTCATTTTCAATTTCTCTCCACTATTGATAAACACCCACAAAAAATCACCACTCACCTCGTATTCCAGATCCGACCTTTTCTCCTCCACCGAAATGGACCTCAACACCGAAACCGGAGTGGCGGCTGCATCCTTATTCGGCCTCTGCCGGAGTTTTCGTTCCATTACATTATCATCATCACCATCATCACTCTCTCTGCGAAACCCTAACCCGCCGGGTTGAATCGGCTCCAGCTCTTTGCCGAACAACTCGAACTCCGATTCGGATTCTCCGATTTCATCTTCCATGTCATTAAATCCGGTGACCAAGCTGCCGAGCTGGTCGGGAAAGACCCTGCGAGTCTTCTCTGGAAGTGGAAGCTTGAGCTTGCCTTTGAGCATGGCCGGTGAGTCGCGACCGAGTTTGAGGGCCGCGTTGAAGTGGTGGGAAGCGTAATTTGAAAGTGCGGTTCTGCTGCTCCATGACTCGGATAACAAACTCAGTTAGTTACTCGGAAAAGTCATCATCAGAAGAAGAATGGTAGTTATGATATGAGTTAACGGTTGAATGGCAGGTAATGCGCCGGGAAGGGCCATCCTCCGCCAGGTCCAAGTTATAAGTGTTCATGCTAATTGGACTTGGCCTTTTTTGGGCTCTGAGGCCACACTTTAATGGCCCTATTTTGTTCATTTTCATGTGGCTTGGTGGTCTGAAAAAATAAACAAAAAAAATCAAACGGTGAAAATATTGTGTAGGTATTTTTATTTTTTTTAACAAGTAAATAAATATTTACATTTCTTCGTGTTTGATAAGCAATGGAGCAACTTTTTAACCTTATTCAGTAGAATTGCTTCTTTTCTGTCATAGACTCACAGCCATATTATTTATGAACATATTTTTTCCCCACTCGATACTAGTATATTCTTGTACTATTGAACCATTTTGTACATAGAAACCACATTACTATTGAATTCAATAATCCCTTCTCATATATATATATATATATATATATA
>QANU01046441.1:17490-44653 GCA_003254905.1 Nissolia schottii | reverse complement strand
GGGGAGGACACATCTACATTTGCATTTCTATTTGAATGTTGGATTACATGCATGTCAGGGAAGTGACCTAATGGTATATTGATTGACTAATGCAAAACTGTGCAAAATGCAATTGAGATTGTGCTACCTGGTATGCATCATTGATGGTGCATTTGGCACATAATGAAAAAAAATCTAGAAAAATTGAAAGGGTGTAAGCAATACATTGAGATCAAGTCTAAGCTAAAAAATATCATGTGGGAAACATTATCTATTCAATCTTTCGAGGATCGGTGGTCTGAATTCTTGACAAAGTACAAGCTTGAAGTTATGAGTGGTTGAACGGTATAGTTTTTCAATTCTTGATGATATAGGCATTAAATTATGTTACTGTTACTTATTATGAAAAGTTACTGATATTTTATTAATCTATCATGATGTTGTTAATGTTTCTGCACCTTTTATGACTAAGTTTGTGCATAATTGTTCATTATGTTTGTGCAGCAGCACTGTCAAAGTTTCTGCACTGATTTTTGCTAATAGGGTAATATATGATGTTTAATGGTTGTGTACTCATTTTAGTATAGTTTGTGCACAGGATGTGATAATGTTTGTGCAGCAGCACTTTCAAAGTTTCTGCACTGATTTTTGCCTATAGGGGAATACATGTGTCATGTTGTTTAATGTTTATGTACTCATTTTAGTAAAGTTTGTGCACAGGATGTGATAATATTTATGCACATATACTGTCAAAGTTTATGCACTAATTTTTGCTAATAGGCTAATATATGTGTCATGTTGTTTAATGTTTGATACTCATTTTAGTAAAGTTTGGGCATAAGATGTGATAATGTTTGTGCACCAGCATTGTCAAAGTTGATGCACTATCAATGATTCACAATGTTTTGTGCACTTATCATATTAATGTTTTATGTGACAGGGTTATACAATGAACGTAGTAAATGGATTCCAATATATCTTAACAAAGAATTTTGGGCTGAGATGAGAAGCACACAGAGTAGTGAGAGCATGCATGCAATTTTTGATGGATACTTGAACCCAAAGAGCAATTTGGAGCAATTTGTTAAACAATATGACAATGCTCTTGCATCAAAGGTTCAAAAGGAGCTTGGGCTTGACATTATCATTTTCAAGACCATAATCCTGTGTGTTACGAAATCTATAATTGAGAAGCAATTCCAAAGGAGTACACACATGACAAGTTTCGCTAGGTACAAAAAGAATTCAGAGTAAAGGTTAATTGCAACACACTAGTTAAAGAGCTAGCATTTCCTATTGGGGTGTTCAGAAAATGACCATTCAATTCATATGAGTCAGTAAGAGCCAGCATTAAAGGGTGGTCTACTTGACCACCCTCTATTTCGAGCAACGGGCCAAACCTCATTGCAATGACATCATCTCGCTGCTCGGGTGTCAATGCTGCACAAATCTTTGCTGGTTGCTTGGTCAAGCAACGGGTCTCAATCGTGCACTACACAAATTAAAATAATATTGCTATCATTACAATTATACATGTTGCAAGTTAATAAAGAGATCAAGTTTAGTTGTTTGTTACCTTCCTATTTTCGTTGTTATCATCAGTGTTGTCGACTATCATTAGAGACCTCGTTGGTGTTGGTTTCATTGTATCCTTTTTCTTACTGGTGGAATGTTTGGTTGTCTTCACAGTTCTTGGCTTATCCTTATTGCTTGTGCCTTTTATAGCACCCTTGTCCCTAATAATGGCTTTACCCTTTGGTGATTTCCTTGCAGGAGCCATATCTAGAGCAATACAGGGTTGTAAGAGCAATGCAATGTACAATGCATAACTAATCAACTAATAAATATACATCTACTAAAAGTCCATGAACAAACTTTATAGTTCAGGATCTTTTAAGTGAACCGTGTATTTTAGAATGTTTTAGATTATGAAGTGCACAAACTTTACAAGCGTGAGTGCATAAACTTTATGTTATAAAATGCACAAACATTACACACTTCAATGCCCAAACCCTTACCTTACAGGGAACTTATAGTTCATAAGTGTTTTACAATTTGAAATGCACAAACTTTATAAGTATTAATGCACAAACTTTATGTCGAAGAATTCACAAACATTAGACACTTTTATAGGGACCTTATTATTCAGAATGCTTACATTATGGAATGCACAAACACTACAAGCACGAAGTGCACAAACTTTATGTCAAAGAATGCACAAACATTACATACTTATGTGCGCAAACCATTACAATGACACGGTAGTCCATAATTTATTAGGCTATGTAATGCACAAACATGATTAGCATGTGTGCACAAACTTTAGGTCATAGAATGCACAAACATTACACACGTCAGTGCACAATCGTTGAATGAACCATACAGGTCAATAGGTTTTTACACATTAGGATGCACAAACATTGTATTCTAGATTGCACAAACATTATATGTACTTATGCACAAACTTTGCAGCAACCATGTAATTCAAGAGGTTTTACCCACAAGAGCGCACAAACTTTAGGTGTTAGAGTTCACAAACATTATACATATTTGTGCACAAACTTTAGAGTTTTGAAATTGAAATAGTCCAAACTTGAATGCACAAAACTTACAGATAGAATGCACAAACTTTAGCAACTACAATGCACAAACTATACACACATGACGCATAAAAGTTTTCCCCAAACACAATATATGTAGAGTTCGACCAAAATCGATATGCAATGACATACATTGTCTCAAAATCGAAGAAATTTTAAATGATAGCAATCAACGCTTGAACCATAATATATTCACAGTTACAGAAGCTACATGCGAGTTCATTTTTGAGTACTTACCAGTGTTCTGTTGATGTGTAGCTCTTCGCTGTGTGTCGTTCAGCGTTGTTGGTGTAGAGTCTACTAGGAGAATGACGATGACTTGTGGAAGAGAGAAACATTTCAAATCCTATTTTTTTTTCCAAGGAAGGTGGAAGCGTGGACGGTTATAGCTCGCGTGTATAGTACGTGCGAGTGGGTGAACGTGGGGGACGAGTGTCGTTTCATAGTTATTGTGTGGGCCCGAGTGTATAAATACGGAGGTGGATGTATAATAGATGGTAATAGGGTGTATGTTTAACGGTGTTGTTTGTATATATAGATCTTGATCCATCCTTCTGTCTCTGTAGTTTGAGTTGGTCCAGCCAATGTTAAAATCTAGTTCAGGCGAAGATGGTTGCCACCCGGTAAAAGCTATTTTATCTTTAATTTTAGTAATGTTGTGACTTTTTGAAATTTATTACTATTGAGTATTGTAAATCTCTAAAGTTTACTTTTAAAAAGTCACATAATATATATTATTTGATAAAAGAAGTATAAAAAATAGTTCTTAATAAGTGAAAGTTATAGAGGTAATTTTTAATAAATAATTATAAAGTTACTTTTACATATAAAATAACTATAATAATCATAATTATTAAAGAGAATAATAATGACTCTTACAATTTAATATTAGTCTTTTAACTTTTAGTTAGAGCACCACAAAGTTTTTTTTTAAAGCAAGAACACTTCAGTTTTTAAAGTTTATCAAACATATAGGCTTTGACACATTTTAAGAATTGAACGAGTCTTACTCTACCTCAAAAAATTTAAACCATATATATGTCTAGCCATTTTGTTAACAGTTAATACCATAGCTTTTGGTATCAGATGACCTCTCCTTCGAGCTTTGATCACACACAGAATTTTTCACCACAACATTTACACTGATCAAGAGTACACTTATATGGCTAAATTATTAATAGTACGTTGTCATCTTTTTATCCGGCACAATTTTGTACTGTTAAGAGTTTAAGGTACAATTTATATACTTCACGGACATGGTATGCTTTAATGTAAGGTAAGAATGTTAAAATTAAGTAGTAATTAATGGGGGAGTAAAATTTATTGTAATTTTTTTCAATCAATTATTAATTAAAGTAAAATAAATTTAATTATAATGAAAAATTAATTAAAAGTGCACAACTTGCGCCAGCAATGCAGCAAAAAGTATAAACTTCCTACAATAATAATATCACATAAGTGCCATGTGCTGCAGTAGCAGCGAAAGTACTGAAGAGAGTGCACCGGCTACGCTACGATAGCTGCGTCCACTGGTTTTAGCTCTTCTCTTTAGTATTATTTGTCTCACATGGGCGTACGACACGTGAAATGAATGTGACAGTAGATATTTTGGAAAACAAAAAAATATTTAGTTTAATTAAACTCAAGTATTAAAATTGGAGAATTGTTACAAGCAATTCGGTCCACCTAAGATGTAGTTTGTAATTCTTACTTTTGAGCAAGTTTGAAACTTGAGAGCTATTAAGGTAAATGAATATGACGGTGTTAGTAACGGTATTCTTAACTTGAAAGATGTGGTCTCTGTATAAATTACTTTAGCACTTAAGTTAGTATACGAATAATATGTGGTGAACATGTTTGTGATTTATGCTTATGTACTCTACAAGGGTGGTGGCTTCTGTTTGGTTCATTGAGTTGTTTAGTAACTATGTAACATCATGAGATCAATAAACTCTTAATCATGTCTCATGAAGGCTAGAACAGTTATTTTCTCTCTAATGGTTTCTCGGTTATGAGAATAACTTATAGTATGCATATCAATCGTAAGCCTGAGATCCAATATGAAAAACCGAGATATATTTATAGGTGGACTTGTGAGTATCTCAATCCAATTTACACACAAGTCAGATCTCGTTGTTCGGGTTTGGGCGTAACAAGAACATTGTTTTTTAACCACGCTTTAGGCAAATTAAGTCCTAAGTGTCTTTGCATTTATAAGTTGAGGTGAGAGGTTACTATTTCAATATCAAATGTCAAACACTAAAACTTATATCCCAAATTATATAGTTTTAATGTGTGAACCTAATTAACCACAAACATAGGAAAAGTATTGGTGTTCCAATTAATGAGGTGAAAGGACTTCCGAAGCTGCCATGACCACACCTAATAAGCATACAAGGGACCTCAAACACTTCGCANAAGAAAAGGTTTTCTCCACCTTTAGTAGTTCATATGCTTCAAATACCTGATTAGAAAACCGATTCGAATCAACGGTCAGTTTTTTTGGGGATTACATTACATAGTATCATTTTTTGTGTGTGGACAACATATATACTATCATTACGCATATTCCAAGAGTAATATATCTTCACAATTCAAGCATTTATCGTCAAACATTGTTTCAAACGTTGATCATATAAATGAGTATATATGAAAAAAATTGGGCTAAGAAGGGTTTGAAATGAAATTTGAAGAGAGTGACGAGACATGTTGACGTACTTGGGTTCGAACTTCGAAGTGGTTCATAATTATATTTAGCTACATCACGGACAATCATTAAGTGATGCATGCATAATTACATACACAATGCGCACCTTTCTCCCTCTTTATTGGGTGAGATGTCAAATTGCATTAGGAAGATGATCCAATAAGATTGGTGAAGGGCGAGGAGGCGAATGCGATGGGATTGCATTGTTTTCCGTTTGATGCTGACCCTGCTTGCTGTAACCAACCCCAGGTTCAATACTCATGTTCCCCAACAATACCAACACGCTCCAAATACTACGTAATCCAACATAGTCAAAATAATTTGACAATATTTTAACAGAGAAACATTATTTACTTACAAAAAAAAAATTGCTTTTTGTACACCAAGTTAATAATATATGTCACATGCATTATATTACAAATTTGATTTAACAAATATTCAAGGGCTTCTCCTACTAAATTTTTTTTTAGAGTTTTTAGTAAAACACTTTTTCACCTTGTGAAATGTGTTGCTCAATAGTTTGAGATCATTGTAATGGTAAAACCGCATTTCTTCTTCTTTTTAGAATAATAAAATGGACCTATCAACTTATTGAAAAATATAAATTTGATTTAACAAAAATTGTGACTTTTTTTTATAGATTGATAGTAATGATAAATTTAAATTTATGATCTTATGCAAACTACTTGAACCTCTCACTACATAGATCACTCATAATTACTTAATTTTTAATATTTAGGGGTGGAGCCCCCAAAATAATATTTTTTATTGTAAATTTTGCATTTTTTTAATTGGATCCCTCCCCCTAAAATTTGTTTGACACTTTTATATCACCTAAAAAAAATTGTGAACCATATTAGTAGGTCTTTTTCACATAACTTTTTGATCAAATTGTTTCCATTTCCTTGTTCTTTTTTCTAAAAAAAATAAAAATATTAAACAGCACATTTTCACTGCCTTAATTTCTTTGTCAAAAGTTGAAACTTTCACACAACAAGTCCTTGAGTTTGCCATGATTATATATAATTAAAGAATTTAAGGCTTGTACTTTGATTTAGTTTAAAAAATCTTAGATTGAATTGAGGCATTTCAACTATTTAGGAACACTACAAATTTTTTAGTTAATTATGTGATACAGTTCTTCAAATTTTAATACTCAGGTTAGTTAATTTGGCTTGCACGGGAGGACATAGGCGGATCCCGTCTTTGACGACGGAAACAGCGATTGCTAATCTTGTCGTCGGACATCGGAGTTGGGTGGGAGCCTCCAATTGATGGTGTGGTAAAACTGAATGTGGATTATGCTTGTGAGTTTCCATGGGCTTGGAGCGTTTAACAGCTGCAGAGGGGAGCTCTTGGAACTATTAGTTTATTTAAAATTAGTTTTTTTTATTATATTTTCAACTATACATTTATTTATTATGACATTTCTACTCTTATATTAATTATTGAATAATTATTTAGTCTAAACACTTAATATTTTATTTAAACATATTTTTTTTTAAAATTAATTTATGTGTATTTGTGAAAGGCCACATGTAATAATAGACGGGGGGGAGCATGTAACAAGAGCACAGAGATCTGGGAATGAGACGAATTTTGGTGAAAGAAATAATTTTGGCCCCTCTATATCATTTTTCATCCTTTTGTTCTCTCTCTTCATAGCTGCTAGTAGTGCACAAAGTCGCAAATCGACTTTTACACATGACCAAAAGCCGCATTTATATCTCAATTATACAAAAAGGCGTTATATCTTAAACTGCGATTTCGGAGGTTTATTACGAATTACCACACACTTAATTAGCTTCATCAACCATTTTGAATTATGCATGGTCTCCACAAGGAGCTAAATTAAAGCTAACCACCGAGTAATGATTCAAATGGACTAGTGAGTGAGACCACGTAATAATGGCAAGTAATAGACTCCCACTGAGAGTCACATTCAATCTTGGCACCCACGTCTTCTATGTGAAATTTAGCCCGCTAGCAAGTACGTCAACGTAATGAGAAATTGTTAGACTATCTCATAATTAACAGAAAAGTTTTGCTATACGTACACACCTGTTCCTTAGTTAAAACTGTAAGGAAATTAAGAAATAATTATGAGTTTAGTTGTTATATACTATACTGTCATCCAATCAAATCATTTCCTATTATGACTTTTTAATAATAGGTGAGAAAGTCAACTAACTTTAATTATATGATAACATTTGATTGCATGGTAGTGTAAATTTTTTTTTACATTATCAATACATAATAATTAAATTCAACAATTATAACTCACAGAACCAGCATACCAAATGATAAATGATATTCGGCGAAGCTAAAAAATAAATAAATATTATTGACATATTTAAATATATAATTCATTTTTTCAGCCAATATATATTTAAATAAGTCAATAATATTTATTTTTTTAGTAAAATTCTACTTGGTCCCCAATAAAATTAATTGTTTAGTTAGTCTTTAAACTTTGCAATCATCGATCTCGTTAGGTTTTTTTATCAAAGATATTTTTTTAAAAAAAAAAGAATCATGTTTACTTATTTAAAACAAATGGGATGAAACGTCATTTGACTAAACCTCAAGAAGTGGAGTGCTTACTTTCTTTTTAATAAGAACTATATATAGTTTCATTTAACTAAACTTCAGTCGTGGTATTTGTTATTTATCCAGTTAAATAAATATAAAAAATACAATTTAATTGAATCAAATATTATATATATATATATAAATAAATTGTGGAGGCTATAAAAAGTAGAATCCTTGATAGCCTAGTGGAGGGGAGTACTCTTCACACTCGTACGTGTGCTCGTTAGTGGGTAAGTTAATAGAAAGATTAATGAGATTGTCACAAAATCTCGGGACTAACTTGTCAATTAATTTTGTTAAACAACTAAGTAAGACAATAAAAAAAAGAGTTGGGGAACTAAACAGGGACTTGGGCCGTGATATTATTTCCATTCCAAAACACTTGAGAAATTAGAATCAACACATAAATTAAGAAGAAAAAAAGTGATATTGGTAATAGAAATAAGTGATGCGTGTGGAATGCAATTATCGCTACTCTTTTGTTGTTGTGGCAGTGCTTCTGTGGCAAAATCGCACAAGGATCAAGACAAAGTTTCGGTAATATATTCGTCAAAAAAATCAATGTCGTCGGTCTTTTTTATTTCGTCCCGATTAAATCATTGGCATTGATGGAAACATTTTTTCAAGAAAACTCGAAGTAGACGCTAGCTACTAGTAGTTGATTAACGCTAATCTCTGTAATTACATGTACTTGTTAACAAGAATTAGGAGTAAAAGAAAGAAAGAAAAGAAAGTAATGGTACCTAAAATATATATATATATATATATATATATATATATATATATATATAGTGGAAATAGTGCAGAGTTGCAAAAGAGAACTTGTCTGACGGGCGGTGTAAGGAAAATCTGAAAGTTTGTAATGTTGTGAAGTACACAGAAGCATGTCATCAACATCAACAGTAGTAGAAAGAAAGAAAGAAAGGAGGGGGGGGGGTCCAGCGAGTGCGTTAACCAAGTCAGTCAATCACAAACATTAAATGTATAGAGAAGGGAAGGGGTTTAGGTGAATCCGTTTAATTAAGAGAGAGAGAGAGCCTTTTAGTTCGCCGACAGTGCTCTCCCTCCCTTCTCTCTTTGTGGCAGTCAGTTAAATTGAGAGCAGTTGCCACTTTGTTTGTCTTCCATCTCTGATCCCTTTGTGCACTTTTTGGCATCACGTACGTACGACGCAACTCTCTCAACATGGTGCAATCAAGGAAGTTCAGAGGTGTCAGGCAGCGTCATTGGGGCTCATGGGTTTCCGAGATCCGCCACCCTCTCCTGTGAGTATTACTATATATTCCGCACCCACCCACCACAATTAAGTAATTATTTACTGACACCACCGCATTTATTTTATTCTCACTTGCGTACAACCTGTTTGATTAAATTACTGACTGAGATCATATCATATCATATCATATGCACAGGAAGAGGAGGGTGTGGCTGGGGACGTTCGAGACTGCTGAGGAGGCGGCGAGGGCGTATGATCAGGCTGCCATTCTCATGAGCGGTCGAAATGCCAAGACCAATTTCCCCATCACGCAGACTCCCGAGGGCGATCCCAAGAGTGCGACCACCGAGGACGGCCCCTCCACCACCGCCTCCAAGGATCTAGAGGAAATCCTGCACGCCAAGCTTCGGAAATGCGGGAAGGTGCCTTCTCCTTCTATGACCTGTTTGAGGCTGGATACCGAGAACTCTCACATTGGGGTTTGGCAGAAGCGTGCTGGCCAGCGCTCTGATTCCAACTGGGTCATGAGGGTTCAGCTGGGAAACAAGATTGGTAATGCTGCCGGCGCCAGCACCAATGATGCTGACCATGTCGTTGGTCCTCTGCCTTCCTCTTCTCATCATCGGTCACCATCTTCGTCTGCGGTGGTGTCCGTTGATCAGACGGCTCTCATTAGGGCAGAGATGGATGAGGAGGAGAGGATTGCACTGCAAATGATTGAAGAACTGCTCAACAGGAACTGCCCCAGCCCTTCCTTCAACAATATACAAGAAAAGGATGATCATGATCATGATCATGATGCTAGCTTTTTCCTTTAAACCTCTTTTACTCTATAATATTATGGTATTCACGTGTTAACCTCAGTCTTCTTTACAAGGGTTGTTATTTGGGGACAGAAAAAGGGAAAAGGAAAAGGAAAAAAAAAAGTTTTAGTAGGGGTTGGTTTCATACGTCATCTATTATATTTATATTAATGTTATTTATACTTATTTATTTAAAAGACATCTCAAAGTTTCATTTAATTATTGGTTAAGAGGAAATTCTCTTTTCTTCTAACTAATAGTTAAAGAGAGATATCTCTGGATATTTTTTTTATTGATGTCTAATAAATAATTAGAAATAACATTTTTCTAATGTATTTATGTCTTTTTTTCTTTTTTCTTTTTTTGTGGTGGTCTAATGTAGATATATGTCCATGCACGGGCCCAATTTAGAAGACCTTGCTTGGGCTTTGAAGGGATTTGACCAACGAAAAATAAGAGGCATATATGTATACCAATATTGTGACAGTTCATAGAAACTGCACTGCTGCCTGATTGTTTGAAAACATTATTAACTTACTATATAAACAATAAATAGATTTCCAGTGTTCCTTGTAATTCAGCATTGCATTGTTATTCTGAGGCTCCATCTTGTTTGGTTGTTTTGGGTAGCTACCTCCTATGCATAGGGCATTGAAGTTAAAAAAGACAGCGTTACCTTAAAATTACTATACTGATTAATTAATTATTATATAGTTCTTAAACATTTCTATTTTCCATTTATTATAGAGTGGAGTCCTTGTTATGCCATCGGAACGTGACTGAAAGCTATGGATGTTGATATATATAAACATCATGTCGTACTAACATCATTTTCTTGTCTCCGTTCCGTACATCACAGCTTGATCATAACGAGTATGAAGTGTATATTATTGTTCGTTGGTTTATAACTAAGTAGATTTACTTTTTCGTGTGTGAAAGGGAAAAATTCTCTAGATGGGAAAAAACAGAATGAGGAAAGACAAAAAGTGATAAATCTTTGTATTGTTATTTTTGATATAGAAAACTTTTTTGGGACCATAATTTGTTATAAAGTACTGATATTCTTTAATAGTACTAGTAGTGGCTTGAGTCGCTTGACCGAAGCTTTTGTTTTTGTGTGTGTCTCTCAACTCACATTTTTTATTTTTAGCGTTTAATTCTCAATATGTTTGAAGTTGAGAACAGAAGACTCAAACCTGTGTCCACGGAGATGTGTTGGGAGGCAGTTGTCGTGAATGGTCATGAACAAGAAGGTGATGCAATAAGTAACTGTCATGGTATGTGAAGGATTGTAATGGAAAATGATTTTCAGTCCCATGAATACGTTCATTCGGTAAAAATGAATTATCCCAATTGAATTTTTTATTATATTAGATTAAGTGTAATATCTTATTATTCATTAAAAATATGAAACTTATATACAACATATAAACAATAAAAATATTAACAAGAAGGTATCACACTTAATTTTATATTATAATAAATTCACTTGATAAGATATAAGATCTACTGGTGTATGTTAATTGGCTATTGATTTCCAGTAGGGGTGTCAAACGGGTCTGGCCAGGCCAAAATTATGCCTATTTTTAGGATCTGGTTCATTTATGGTTGGTCCGCAGGTCTAAACGAGTCAGCCCGCCAGCCCGTTTATTTTTTTTAATAAAATTAAAATTTTGGTTTATTTTTTATAATTTAAATACAAAGTTGTGAATAAGTATACGCGGTCATTTTTAACTATTTTTTATCGTCCATCTATTAATAAATCAGAAAAAAATAGTTTATATAAAAAAATTGACCGGCTTAAATGAGCCGAACCTTTTTTTTTCTTCAAATTTTCACAAGCCTATTTTTGCATGTAAATCCCGTCCATTTAACCGGTGGTAATTCACTTAATTCAGTTTTTAAAAATTGTTATTAAATTGCTAGCCTTTTAATAAAAGTGGTAATTCAAATTTTTTTTAAGTCAATTTAAACTCACCTCAAATCCACATATACTGGATATTAAATTTGTCATCCTTTCAACTCAAAAACCGTTGATCACAGCAAAACTATATTATTATTATCCTATACAAATTTTACCCATGTTATCATGATTTTGAAGATTAAAGTCTTCATTTCGAAGAGGACTTTACTTAATCACCACCTCGCTTAAAATAACGTAAGCATTTCGGAAAACTGAAAAATGAAAGTTGTCACGCTTTGTAAAGTTGTCACGCTTTGTGCTTGTGACAAACTAGTATTTCCATAGTATGGGACATGATATGGTAGATTCTAAGTCATTTTCTTATAAACTAATGATATAGATCAATGAATTAATGGTATGTCTGGTTTGGAAGGACTTTTCCTGTGTATGCTATGTGAAAACCAAATACGTACAAATGTGACATAAGCACACAACACATCACGTGCTTATTCCCAATTAAATAAAAAAGGAAAAAATATATTTAAACTCATTTACTACGTAATACTGTATTGATTGTTTGACACGGAAATTTTATCTAAGATAGTAATTGAATTGTACTTTGAACAATATTTCATAGAAAATGAGTACAAATAGTAACTAATATAACATCTTGTTAAAGGCTAGGTTACCCCCAACAAACATCTCGACATGATGTCTTCCTTCATAGTTTTCTTCTTTTATAGTCATGGAGACACATAACCTGCTTCTTGTTTTTTTAATGAGATGGGCAAAGCTTGTTTGTCTTTTTTGTTTTCTTCTAAAGATGCCAATTTTCATTTGAAAGTTTCACGAGACTTATCTTCTTTATTCAATCAATTATGTTTACCTTAAGTATGTTGAATTTATGTCTATATGTCCTAATCTTGTCTTACATTATTAAAAGTTAGTTTTTCACGTGTTTGATGGAGTAAATATCATTTCATATTAAATTTTTTATTTATTTTTGACAAGTTTTAAAAGTAAATTTATTAAATTTTGTCATCATTTCATGATCAAATATGACATATTAATATATCATATGATCTGATGTAATAAATTAATACATTTTAAAATAATATTTATAAAAAGGTAAATGATAAACTCAAATGGTCCACAAATTATTTTGAGTGACATTTAAGTGACATTTTCCTTTTTTTTTTCCGTCAAAACATTTGTTCCCTTTAATTAAGGTTTTGTGCTCGATTGATCTTTCTAAGATTGAAAACCCATTTTACCAAATATAAGAAGTCTCATAATCAGCCAGTTATAATTTTATTAAATTCTCTCTAGTTAATCTCTCAACTTCAAGATATGATGATCTTAAATTGCCAACCAACAACTTCTATAAGAACTCATATCTAGAATTAGACAATGTGCGTTCCAATTTGATCCTGACACTCATTAAACTCAAAGGCTTCCACCAATAATCTTTGGTCAAACTTTTTAATTGACTGATCAATACCCCCCTTAAACTTGACCAGAATTTTATCGCGGTGAAAATTTACCCTAACAAGTGAAATGAGCCGTTGTAAGCTAGATTAGGTGGAGTTGCGTAGATTTTTTCTTTTTTTGGGATAATAGTTCCGTAGACTCTGAATGAATATATATATATATATATATATATATATATATATATATATATCAATGATCATTTAGACAAAGAAATAATTAATTTACTTAGTTCTCCGAAAATAATTATCATCTAATAGTAGCGTATCACATTTTAAATATCATAACAAAATGCCGTGTCTCAACAGTCACGTTTTCTCTTTGGCTCACCAAAAGAATCTAGGCTCGCTAGGTTAGTCCCTTGGACTGGATTGTGAAAAAACAAATTGTTGTCTACAAAAGAAATGGTTCATGCTTCACATAGTATGTCTGCCGTTGTAAATGTCTGCTCCACATGTATTTTATCTTCTTTTGAAAATAATCAATAAGCGGAGCATGAATTCATTTTCTTACTTAAAAAGAAAATATGGCTCATGAATTGTGAAGGCTATAGCTCTCCTATCCGTTAAAACCACACAGCAAAGAATATTGCAAGTGCTAAACTGGTCCACATTGTGACGCATAGGACGAAATTGTCTTCATTCAGTTATGTATGCTACAACAAATTTGTACCACTTTTGCCACGTACAACTATATACATTACACAAAATTAGCGAAACCAAGAATAACTCATATGAGTAGTTGATTCATCATCAATATCTCGTTGAGTAGTTCTTTCACTTCGATTTTAAAGGTTACTTTCTTTTTCCCCAGCCGCCTACCCTCACAAACTTTTCGTATCAGATATTATGTCAACTCGCATTTATTTATTATTAAATAAGATTCTAATAAAGTCTAACCTCATTTAACAATAAATAATGTGAGATGTGTGACCAAGATAATAAAACAGGACTCTCCAAAATTCTCGGGAGAGAGAGAAACCAAAAAATAATAAGAAATGTGTTAGAGACTTAATTCATGAGTCAAAATATCAATTTATACATTTTAATGAATAATATTTGATATTTTAGTTTTTTTTTTTACTTTATCTCTTAAAATATTAATTATTATTTATCAAATTGTATAAATTAATATTTAAGTTTACGAGTTAAGTTTTTTTTAGATATTATTCAAAAAGGAAAAAAAGATCGCACAACCACCAGGAACTTACCCAAAAAAGGGGGGGAAAGCGTGCCAGGCACATAACCTAAATTTTACAATAAAGAAAATCAAACACTCTATGCATAGTATATTGAGGAAAATAAAATAAAATGGTTGTATTTGATAAAATTAAAAGAACAAATTTTAACGTGAAAGATATCAACACGTGTGTATGATGTGAACAATTATGTACATGGTATCGATTCTTGTTAATAGAGGTATCAATATTATTATTTTTATTTTCTGAATACATTCTATCTTTACCAAATTACATTTTTCTCCCTCACGCATACTGACTCTCCGTCAGAACACACACACTCTCTCTTCTCTACTCTGACTTTTTTACTCTTGCGTGAAGCTCACACACCACATGAATATCAACATAACAAAAATAGGTCTGGTCTCAAGCCAAGGACATAGGGTGTAAAGTTGAAACTCTAAACTATCGTGCTACACAAGAAACTGACACATAACAAAAATAGGTATCAACATATCATAAAGGTATCAACCTCATACCTTTTTGCTTTTTTCATTAAGTCAAATTCTCTCTTGTCTGCTCTCACTCTCCTAATACAGTTTCAAGCTCATTCACAACGTAAATAATAAAATAAGTATCAACATAATAAATATAAGTATCAACATAATGAAAATAGGTACCAACACATCATAAAGGTATATCATTGTTTATAAATAAAATAAACTTTAAAAAAACGTTAATACTTATTTCATTATGTTGATACGTTTGACTATGACGTTGATGCATATGTTACTTATACTTGCGCATTTTAAAGATAGAATGGAAAGATTGAGAGTAAGAAATAGAATGTTAAAAATGACTAAAATTTTTTATTGTATTTTATAATTTCCACTAAATATCATTGTCATAATGTTTAAGGTGTTCAACTATTTTAGTGTGAAAATAACATTTCTTTAAAAAAAATGGTTTACCCATCAAATTAATGGAGTTGTAATTTTTTAATATTTTAAACGCATTATTTGTGTTCAGTATTCATTCTACGTCTCTACCGTTTCACAAAAGTGAAGCTGTTGAACTTGAGGATGAAGGCAATCAAGGTTAATAAATACCTGATTCATGCAAGTGATGTGATGATATTACTAAAAAGGTAAGGATCTGTTATATAAATGACTCCTTGACTTTTATGTCTCAATTCTCAATATACGTAACTATTAATTTAAGGGTATGCTATTTTTTTATTACGTGATTTAGTTATTTAATTATTTATTTATTTAACCTTAATTAAATTAGCTAGAAAATAAAACAAACAATGTCACACGAATAATACATTTAAACATTTATATGGGAAAGAACATTGAATTACACATAATTAATTTGTGCATACGGTTTTTATGTGAACTTTGTGTAGCGTCTTTATGAACTTAATACTCACCCAAAAAAAATTATGCTACAACAATCATAAGGTTAGTAGCTAGGTTGCCCAAATGTAGAAGTTAATTAGTTACGTACCAGGAGCCTGTACACTAACTGCTTCAGTTTTTCAATTTTTTCTCTAAACACATACATGCAACATGCAATCATGGATATTATTTTTTTCATATTATTTTTTTCATAATAATATTATGTTTGATATCTCATTATTTATTAAGAATATAAGATTCACGGATAACATAAATAATTATTGTGAGAAATTAAATATAGCATTGTAATGGGAAGAAAATGACGCGAGAACATTGATTCTGATGTATATTTATGTATAATCACTATTAACTTCGTCGATCACGCTCCCAAATATATATAAAAATAAAAAATAAAAAAATTGTGCTATCCATACCAACCACATATCTAAAGTCCAAAAGACTGGTAGAAGATTATCATAGGTAAAATCTAATTTAATTGCGGCTAGAAAGTCCAAAGATTATCTTACGATACATAACCATATTAATTTATGGAGATTAAATGTGAGTTCAACATAATGTCAAAGCTTCACGTGAGTTTGTCGACCTAGAAGTAAAAGCAAGTACTGCCTTGCCTACCCATATTGTAATTTCAAAGCTTATTTAATGAGTTTATAAATTATTGCCACATGCATGTCAGAAGAAAGACGGCAATTATACTATCAGCTGCACATAGCTAGTCCATCATATGAGTTTTAGCTTTTGCTTAGTTGGGTTCCTCTCTTTAGATCTTTCTCTTTTTCTTGTGCCCTTTCTATGTATCCCAAAAGCAAACTTAAATAGATATACTTTTCTTTTTCCTCTACCAACCCCTGGAAAATTTTGTTATGGGAGTCATAACATCAACATAAATAGTAGTTATACGTCATATACTCATATTTCATGATTTTCATAATTTTCATAGTTGTGTGGTTGCCAATTTTTAATAGGAAAACGACGTAACATGACATTCTATTCGCAACTCAAAATCANGTCACTTTGCTATTAGCTTCTTCATCGCATAGCGTCCATGGCTTCAGCACCACTACCACCAAATTCGGCTTCACCATCCACCACAGGCTCTCGGATCCGGTTACCGCGTTTCTCGGAACCCACGGTCTGCCTCAATTGGGATCACCTAAGTACTACGCCGCCATGGTGCACAGGGATCGGATTTTCCACGGCCGGAGACTCGCCGCCGCAGCTGCCGGAGATCGGAACTCGCCGCTTACCTTCGCTGCCGGCAACGATACAGTTGAGATTCCGGCCTTTGGACAGTATGAGAATTTCCTTTACCTACTTTTCAATTTTTCTGTTTTATTTATATATTTATTTATTTTCTCTGTTTTATATATCTGATAATTTTTTGGTTTCGATTCATCTCGACCTTATTATTAGAAACCCGAGCCAACATTTCTTAAAGGTCTCCGACGAGTATATCTTGTTATTATTATTATTATTCTGTTTTATATATATATATATATATATATATATATATATAAACTCCTTTAGATGTATTGTCACCAACACATCAAAATTAAATCCAAATAATTCATATAGTTGCTGCTTTATCAACAGGTAAAACCTGAGACAAAAATTTAAACGCAAGAATTGATCATTGAACAGTTTTATTTGGTCTTAAAGCATTTTAAACATTACTCTGGTTAGTTTTTAAGCATTTCAGAAAGAAGAATTCGCGAGGGTAACGTTTGAAATGTTCAAAAACCAATTGAATTTTTTTTTGTTGAATGATCAATATAAACACTGGTAAAAGGTTCAATGTCCAATTCGGACATTTCTCTTTTATTCTTTGGAGGTTAATAATTTGTTATTTCATAATAGGTCAAATATAGGAATACATTTTTTAAAAAATAGTAAAACTCCAACTCTTAATTAATTAATTCTAACTTGTATTTTCTTATGTGTACATCAAGTCCTTGTAAATGTATTTATTCTTTTATCCCCCTTAAAGATGCTATTGTTAGATAATAAGAGTGTGTATCAGTTTGGGTCACAAATCTCAAGACTGGACAGTGTCAGAACAATAAAGGCTTGGGCCTTGCAACTCCAATACAGTCTCATGGATACTCAACTCTTTTCTCTTTTTCTGTCTGAATTGAGATTCTACTTTTTTTGTTTGAAAAAGAAAACCCCTCGTCCACATTACATTGCAACTCGGAAAATAAAAAAATAAAAGGAAGGAGCGACAATGTACAGAGTTGTAATTAATTCCTAGTGGACCAGATTAATTCCTAGAGCCCGACCCAACTCACCCTAAACCCGACCAGTGATCACCGGTGGCCTGAGTTGCATTATCCACCCTGCGGCCACGAAAATACTATTGTGCTCTGATTTAAGCTTCGGAGTTTCTTGCAAGTCCATTTCCGGTGTCTCCCAAAAACTAGGGAGTTCGGATCATTAAGGAAAAACTATTTGAATTTAAGTGTGAATGTTTAAAAAAGTCTTATATTGGTTGGTGAATGACATATAAGTGAAAAAATCCATAAACTCATTATTTTAAGATTTTGAGTTAAGATGACGTATAACCCACTTGTGTAATTTTTCACTTAACTCATTGGTGTTGAATATACATTGATTCATGTAAAATAAATAAATAGTTAAGAGGCATGTTATATCAACATAAAAGCCAAAACTCATTTGTACACTCACTCCTTATCCACCCTTCAAATGAAAGACTTTTTTATTTAAGGAAAAACTAACAAGTGTTCTGAGGACACTTGTTAAGAAAATAAAAGGTGATATATTTTATTAAAAAGTGAGATATATTAATTTTCAATGTCATTACATAACTTAAAATTTTCAAAACTTATTTATTTTTTTTAACCACCTTTTAACACAACTTAAATGTGTGTATACATGTCTAAAGCAAAATAAGTACATATGGTATTTCTCAATAGTTAATACATTTGGTTTTGGGTTTTAAAAATATATATATATTTGGTTTAAAGTATCACATGTGACAACACAGGTTACAAATTGAAATAGCCACTGTAGGACAAGAGAAAAGGTCCAAGATTTGTTTTCTGGCTTAATTCTAACTTAAAAGAGAGGAACAGATGTCTCCACTTTTTACCCAATATCCTAAGACATGTTTTACAATCACGGACCAACATTGTTTTCCTCCTCTTAGTTATATTACAATATTTTTTTTCACTCACTAGATATCAACGTTATATGAACTAAAGGATACATGTAGGAATGCATCATAAGCTGTGTATAAATCCTCTTTATGATACATAAATTCTGTGAGTTGGCTTAATTATCTTCTTTAGGATCTAAGTTGGCTTACTTGCAGTCTGTTCTTATCAGAAATTGTGTCCAAATATCTTATCTGCGCGATTTTACAAACTTGAAACATATTTGATGAATCTTTATTGGCATATATATACTACTCAGTTTTCCAAGTTCACGTTCGTGTATACCTTTTAACCACACACACACACATAATTGTTATAGAATACAAGTGAAATTTCATTAAGTTTCACTAAAAACAAATCTCAAATTTTGCTGCGAATTTTGCCTTAAAATTTGCAGGTAATCATGTTTTCTACGATTTTTTCTACGGATTGAAATTCACAAGTAATAAAGTAGTAAGTGATTGGTAGTAGCGAATTTCAAAATTCGCAAGTAATTACTTGCAGATTTTTTTAGAAAACTGCAACATTTCACAATAATTTTGTGGCCAGGGTGTTTGGGAAGAATTTTGCTGCCAATTTTGATACGAAATTTTTTGTGAAACATTTCACAGAAAAATTTGCAAGTCGATGTTGTAACAAATTCTGCAGGTAAATTCTGCAATAAATTTCGTAAGAAGGATTCATAACAAATTTTTTAAGTAAATTTTATAGCAAATTACACATGTAAATTTCACATCAAATTCTGCATGTACATGTCATGGCAAAATTTGTAGCTTTTAAAATCCACAGCAAATTTTGCAAGTAACATGACAAAAATTTTGCAAATATTCAACAATCAACAAACCAATAAAGAAACATGTGAACCGATGAACAAACTGCACCAGACCAATGAATCATTAGATCAAAACTTTATTAATTCTTTTAATAAATTAAAAAAGCAATACAAACGAGCTTTGTGAACCTTTATACTTTTAAAGCTCAATAATGAGTTATTAAACTCACAACGCCCTTTCTTTTATAACTAAAATGTTTATTTTTCCTCTTTGTATTGTTTGATGTGGGACTGGCGTTGTTATACTAGTTGTGCTGCCATTAATGGTGGAAGATTTAGCAAAGGGAAAGTTTGAACCAACCTTAAAATTATGCCACAAAATCACATACATTACGTGCCGAAAAGTCTCTTAAGAACATGACTAAATATGAAACACACTAATTGGTAAGTGGTTTGCAGTATCATTAATCTATAGTATGTTACAAACAAACATCCTTAACTAACATTCAAGGTTCCAAAGCACAAATCTCTCTCTCTCTTGTTCATTATTCACTTCGCTAATTTTGTTCTATATATCTCATTAACAAAAAACACCTTCGTAAAACCAAACGTGTTTTCCCCCCTTTCATTGCTTCTCCCTCCAAACAAATTACTTATATTTGTAATTTCTCAAACTGTAACACCGTCCTTTTTTTTTTAGTTTCTACCTTTTTTTGTTTTAATTATAATGTACATTACCAGAAAAGGGAGTTAAAAAAAATAGGGAAAAAGAAAGAAACTATGGCTTAATTAGTTTTGGGGAATGAGTTCTAAAATTTGGGAGAAAATAACAAGGATATGAAAAACGAAAAAGGAGACAAATAGTTGAAGTATAATATAGTTAATATAATTTTTTTACACTCTTAATTAATCAATACAAAATAATAATAACAATAATAGCAACAATAATAACAATAGCAATAATAATAATAATAATAATAGTAATAGTGATGGTGGTTAACGCGGTGGTCGTATTGGTGGTAAAGGTAGAGATAGTGATGACAATATAGTGTGGTGGTGGCAATGGTGGTGGTGCTCCACAACAAATAAATTTGCAAGAAAAATTATAGCAAAGTAAATTTGTAGCAAAGAAAATTTACTACTAAATCCGCAACAACTAAATTTGTGGCTAAATTTGCAGTTAAATTCGCAGTAAACTATTCGCGAGAAAATCCGCAGCAAAGTAAACTCACAGCTAAATTCACAACAAAGAAGTTTGTAGTTAAATCTACAGCAAAGCAATTTCACGGCTAAATTCACGACAAAGAGAATTCTCAAGAAATCTTGCAGCAAATTAGTTTGCAAGAAAATCAGTAACAAAATAAATTCACAAGAAAATCTGCAGCAAAATCATTTTGCAACAAAATCGGTAGCAAAGTAGTTCGCAACAAGAAAATTCGTATCAAAATTCGCATGAAATGAAAGTCTCGCAGCGAAAATTTGCAAGTTTGCAGATACTATTTCCTGCAGATTTAGCTACGAAAATGGTGTTGACCGAACATTTTGACATTTTTTCTCCTATCCCCTACAAAATTATTTGCGGATTTTTTTACCTGCGAAATAATTTGCAATAAAACTCACAGCTAAATATTGTTTACTTTTTAGAGAAAAACTTACTTGCATATTTTGCTCTGAATTTTATAATTCATAGCAAAATGTCCATTGTCTTCCTCAAAAATGAAAATTTACAGCATAATTCACAAGTATTACTTACAAAAAAAAATTCACATCAAATTTTTGCAACTAATTTACAGTTTTTTTTAATAGTGTTTCATAGAGAAGTATGGTAAAAACAGCAACGACATTGTTTATGGCATAGACAACAAGGACAATTGTTTCTCAATGAGGATTAGGAAATGTTCCATAATAGTTATTCTAGGTGAAGGATTTGATGACTTACTAGAGTTTTACAATCTTAAGGAGAATGATGTCAAAGAAGATTACTATGTTGGGCGGGGAATTTTTCATCTCGAACTTAAGAGTATTTGCGATATAATATCAATTTCTGTAGAGATCCTAGCAGAAACTTATCTTTGGTGTACCTCCAACAATATATCAACATATAAGTCAATTCTATGAAACCTATGTAGCTAAGAACAATAATGCTAATGGTCTAAAAGTTCAACAGTCATCAAGATCCACCAATTATTCATATTCTGAATCCTCCCATTGTTCAACAAAATAATGGGCAAAATTCACCCATTATTCATATTCTGCAAGAACCACATAGGTAATATATGATTCCTCTATAAGATTAAGGGTAGTTAGCTCTTCATTTTTGTATAAATAAAAATCTAATCTTGGTAACTAAATAATACAGAAAGTTGGCTGACCAGATGTTTCCAAACATGTAACGAGATATTAGGCATTTGCTTAACTTGTTCCAAATATAAATTTTAATACTGAATGTTTCATAAGAAAATCTTATGTTATCTAATGTGTTTATGTTTAATAAGTGCAGGTCAAATGGAATTCAAAGGCATGACAATGGAGTTAAAAAATATGTTTTTTGCTAGACCAATGTTGCATTTCATGGATTTAACTGGTCATGTCTGTTTTGTAAAGATTGTGAACTTATCTAATTTTAATCTTAGACTATGCAAGGACAAGAAAAATGACATTGTACTGTATTTTTAGTTCTACAATGACTAAGGGTCATAAACACATGGAGAATTTTAGTTTAACCGTCTACATATGTGTATTGATTATTTAATGCTTGGACTTCAATGTCATTAAATCTTTACACAACATATAATCATATAGTAAGGGTTATGTAAACGAGTAGCGAAAATAATGTACTATGATGAAAGTTAACTATTTAGAAAGTCTCTGAAATTATTAAACTTACAAAATATAGATCATTCATAACCGGTCCAAACACTAACAAATAATAACTAGAAAAATATTAACATTGATGCACATTAACTTCAACTACAAGAAGCACATTTTCTTTTATATATGGTTTTTCTTACAAATTGATAAGATTAGTGTCTAACTAAGAATCAATCCACGCATCTGCGCGGGTTTAGAAACTAGTTATTATTAATGATTTTGTAGTCCAAAAAATAATAATAAATGATCTTATTAGTGTCGGCATAGTGCTTATACTTAGTGATTCTTTTTCGTTACATCAATTGATGACAATGAAGTTTAACTTTAGAGAGATGTTATTTATATTTGTATAATGTGGGAGCCTGTACCTAGTCATCTATAAAAATGTTAGGGGCACATTAATTTTGGTGTCATCGTACTGTTATCGTATAGTACGTATAGTATATGTATGGTATATACAGTAATAACGAGTGTACAAACTTTTTTACATACATGCACAAATATTTTCACACACATGCATACACTTTTTTAAATACAAAATCAAATCAAATCTTATCTACGTTGCATTAAATAACAAAAAGTAACTGTTACACACACTCTTTTTTGCTCCTTAGTCACACTCTAAGCGTGTGATTTCGTTCTCTACCATGCACAAACTTTTGAATTGACGTGCATAAACTTTTGAACAAGTAGAAACAAAGAATAAAACGAAAATGAAACCAAATTGAAGAAGAAAACAAACTTTTGAACACAATTGAGGGTTGAGCCTTTTTTTTAATGGACTAAAATTCATTGACATAAAAAAATGACAAAAATGAAAGCGAAAATGAAGATAAAGAAGAAAACTTTGATGTTCACATACACAGACTTTTGAATAAGAATGCATAAAATTTTCTATGCCCACACAAACTTTTGAATAACTAAAAACAAAAAATATAATAAAAACGAAAATGAAAACTTTGAAGTTCATAATATCTTGGGAAAAATAAAAAAAATGAAGAGAAATTAGAAGAAAAGAGAGAGAAAAATAAAGAATAAAAGAAAGTGTAGGGTACAGGAGACAGCAAACACACATTAAATATGAAAAAATGATCAAAATAAAATAAAGAAAATACCCCATTCTCTAAATGAACCGTATGTAAAGTTGTTCCTAAAATGAACATTTTTTTCATATAAAGGTTGACTCCAGTGTACCCTAGATTTTTTTTAATTAGAAATTGATTTAAATCAACATCTAATTTTTTTTATAAAAAAAATTGACTTATGTGCTAACGTGTTTTTATTTTATTTTTATATAGATACCTAAATTATTATAAGACTCGTTTTAAATTATAAAAATTATATTACTTATTAAAATTAGTATTCTCTATCATTACCCTCACTTTCACTTGGTAGTCAAATATTATAACGTAAATAACTAGCTTATGAACCTAAAAGTATCACCACATTTTCGGACACATTTGAAAAAATAGATTGTACCAAGAAAAATCTCAAATAAAAAATCGTAAAATTTGGTGACACGTTACTACATTTAGTAAATCAAATTAAATAATTAGCATTTTTTATTTGAGATTTGAAGTACACGTTATCACATTTAGTAAATAAAAAAACTACCAAATTTGGTGATATATTACCACAAAAGTCAATTTAAATTGACTTCTATTTTTAAAAAAAGAAGTTTAGTAATTGATTTAAATCTGCTTCTAATTTTAAAAAAATCTAGAGTATGTTGGAGTCGATTTAAATCAACTTTCTTTATATGAAAAAAATGTTCATTTTAAAAATAATTTTACAAATGATTTATTTGGAAAATGAAGTATTTTAAATGTTTTATTTTAATTTTTTTTATTATATATGATATATAAAAGATGATAATAAAAGTGGTGTATAAACTTAGATGAGATCTGTATAACAACAATACGCCAAAGTCAAAAATGAACAAATGCCTCGGTATACGCGTGGCAAGAGTAAATTTTTAAAAAAATAAGGGTTAATTAAGTTTTTAGTCCCTGTAATTTGAAAAAGTTTGGTTTTAGTCCCTCTGTGTAAGTTTTGATCCCTGAAAAATAAAAAAATTTGGTTTTAGTCCCTGTTAACGGTTGAGGGGTAACGGTGCTGACGTGGCGCTTGACGTCGTTGACGCGGCTTGACACGTGGACACGCCACGTAGGCGGTGCAGATCGGTTCAGATCTATCCGTATTCCACGACCCGACCCGCCCATTCTTTAAAAATTAAAAACCCTAAAAAACCAAATTCCCCAAATCTTCATCCCCCCCACTCGAGCACCCACCTGCACGCACCCACCTGCACCACCACCGCTTCGTCGTCTGCCGCCGTCGCCTCCCCTAACGCCGGTATTCCACTTCCTCGACTTCCCCTTCGTCGTGCGCGACTCGTCTTCCCCTTCGTCGTGCGCGCCTGGACTTCCCCTTCGTCGTGCGCGCTAGGCCGTCGTGCATTCGGTGGTCCTGCACCCACCTGGACACACTCCCGTTCCCCACCACCGCTTCTTCGTCTGCCGCCGTCGCCGCCCCTTACGCCGTCGCCGCCCCGACTCGGTATTCCGCTTCCTCGAAGAAATTCCTAGATGATGTAAGGTAATTTTTGTATTTGTTCAACAGGAAAAAGAAACTCTTTTCAGTTTAGACAACTAGTTGAGGAAAGCATTGGTTCAATTTTCATACTGTTAAATATTCCACCTATGGGTCCACAAGATATTCTCAGTTATAGTGACTTGGAACATCTCAGGATTCGGTTGACAGAGTATTCAAGGGTAAATTTGATGCTTCAAAGCCACTTGATGATTTTGGCTTTTTTGATTATGGTTACTTTGTTTCAGTTTAGGAGCCTCTAATGCTTTAGCACTACAATATTGCATGGTTTTTACAGAAATTTGCTTTATTGGTTTAGAACATCGCTGCTGTATGTATTTTTTTATTGAACATGTTAAAGTCGAATTGGAAAAACAACTGGCAATGTCCCTCCATAGTCATGCCATGTTAAGTGCAAAATATCTCTTTAAGGAGATTGGCTAAAATTAAAATACCAACATTCATGGTCCTTATTTGACCAGATAAGCATCGCATGGGTGTAAGTAACTTGTATTGTTATCTAATGTCAAGAGATCCATAAAACATTCTGGTGATAAGGTTCTTAATTCTTTAGGCAGCTTATCTCCCATGCCTTGTGAATTTTGATGCTTAGTAAATCCATATTTTGTTAAACTTGAAAGTATATGTCGGTCACTTCTAGTATTTGCTTTCATTATCTGCAGCTGCTATTCTGCATTATGCATTCTGTTTTCTATTTTCTGCTTTCTGCATTCTGCATTCTGTTTTCTGCTTTCTGCATTCTGCATTGTGCATTCTGCATTCTGCATTCTGCATTCTGTTTTTTGTTGCTACTGCTTTGATGTTTTCTGCTACTATTTTCTGCTGTGTTTTCTGCTACTGGTTTGAACTTTCTGCAGTAGATTGTTATCCAAGAGAAAACCACAATTGCTTATGTATATTGTAAACACCCCCTTACATTCCTTATTCACATGTCAACATTAAGATCATCCTTTTTCCCCTGTTTGGTAGAGTTGAATTAGATTCTGATTTAATGACATATAGCAGAGCATTATTGTTCACCTTCAGCGCCTAAATCATGTGCCTAACAACATCATTAACTAACAAACACTAGGAATGAACTGTAGCTATAAATTGGGTAATGAGTGTTTGATTTTGAGTTATATATGTGGGAGGTGTTTTGTTTCTGTTGGGTTTGAGAATGGGTAGGTTGTTTAGTTATATATGTGGTTTGTGTTTTGATAATGTGATTTGCTCTTCATTTATGCAGGAATAAGCAATTTGCTCTTTCTGATAACCCTGGCCTTTGGAGTTGACATAGCTAAACCATGACAAGCCGTGGGTCTGTTTCAAACTCGTTTACACGAACCAGGCTATGTGGATGTGGAGATAAGTTGGTGATGTTCACAACTGGAAGCAATTCAAAACATGCTGCAGAAAGTTTTGGAGGTGTCCGAATTGGATTGATAACAGTAACACATGTGGATTTTTTCGATGGGTTGATGAGTCAGAGACAGAGTATGGTGGAAGAACTATGGTTGTCGATGAAGACACTAAAAGAAGGATTGTGAAGCTTGAAAAGACGGTAGCTTACGAGAAAAGTAGGGGAGACCTGGCTATTTGTTTAGGGCTAATAAACTTTGCTTTGCTTTGCATTGCATGCGGATATGCCATTGCTAGGTCGTGAATTAACAATGTATATGTTAATTATTAACAGTGGTTGTATTTGTAATATGATCAGAGCTCTTCTTGATGTTCATTTTGTTTTGTGTACGGATTTACCCAGTGTAATGTGGTTGAAATTAATATAAAATACATTCATCTTTGTGTATTTTGTGACTTCAATCTGTTGCCATACGTTCCACTACTACATTTTGTTGCCATGCTTCT
>QANU01046441.1:0-17282 GCA_003254905.1 Nissolia schottii | reverse complement strand
ACATAATTAGGCCAAACATAGGTTATGGAAGATTAGGGTTTAGAACTTGTGAGCTTGGCTTCTTCTTGAAGAGAATTTTCTAACCTTGATACTAGCTTGCTTTCTAGATTAATTTGAGAGTGAATTAGGATGATGAGAACAAGAGATGATGATGGAGCTTAGGGCTTTGGATGGCCTTAGGGTTTTGGAATTTCCTTGGAAGAAGAAAGGAAATGGATTTGGTCTCTTGTGTGTGTGGCTTCGTGAGATGAGGGGCTGCCCGAGGGTTTAATCCCTTGGCCCTAGAGTCTTCTTACTTCCTCTGTGTAGTTTGGCTCGTCTTCGTTCATTAACTATTTATGTCCGAACATCCTAAAAATATTTCGGACATACCGTTGTGACCTATAAATTTTCCTTATTCCTATTTAAATTTTTCTTGAAATATTCTCTCATTATTTTCATATTAGTGTATTTTACAGACTCCTTTGAGTCACCCTTAAGTTCTAAAAATAGCCTAATACTAACCCAAACGTCTCCAAACGTCACGAGATCGCAACATTATTATTTTTAACTAATAGATAGAGATTAAATAAATTCTTTGAATTTTATTTCGTTTTTATCTCATCTTCCTTATTAACATGTTCTTAATTATTTATTAAGCGGAATTTTAGCGAAGGAAAAACTTGGGTTGTTACAATATGCATATAGAGAAACTTGAAAAATAAGTTTTTAACAACTTTTTGAAAATTATATGTTGCTTTTCTATAGTAATATAATTGGAAAGATATTGTCTAGTACCCGATGGCGGAGCCTAGCTAGTTGAACTATGGTGTTGAATTAGGATCTCAGACGGCGTAGAATGTTGAAGAGATGACGGCGATTGGTACGTGCAAAGGTACTCTATTGCCCAAATAAAAATTTGTAGGATTTAGGGTAAATTGTAGTATTGGAATGAATGTGTTACATGAAAATTATGTTTACTTATCCTTTTATACTTAGTTTAGTTACACGAGATGTAACTTGTATGCGAAGTCACATAGAATGGGGTTTGTTAATCACATTCTATGAATCATACCATTCTATTAAAGGTTGTTAACCTCGAGTTGTTACTCATCACCACGTGCTTCTTACGATAGTTTTCATGCATTACATGCATATGATGGTCTTACTCCAACACGGACCCTTATGGGCCAAAGTTGGAATATGCATTTGTTATACTAGGCCTTCATATTTGGGTCATATTGGATCTGGAATTTTATCCTATAACGCTACCAAAAATTGTGCTTTTAATTTTATCACAACAAAAAAATGTCATATAACCACATTTTTTGAATGAGCTAAATGATCTTCCAACAGTTTCAACCACATTAATAGTGCTACACATGTGAGAAAACATATTGATTGACCACACTTTTAACTTTCAATTAACCACATTGAGAAAATGTGGTTAATGCCTTATTATTAGTGGCACAATGCGTTCACAACTAATTGCACGTCCTAAATGTGGATAATTTCATTTTTTTTTATTTGGTAAAAGATTAGGGGTCGAAATTCAATTTGCAACACTGCAATTCTAAAATTAACTACATATCAAAGTATCATTAAAATAAGTTAATCAAGTCAAATAACTAATATCTTAACCCATGTATAGCTAAAAGCCAGCAGCGCAATGAGGATTGGCTCCGTGATAGCATGGAGGTGGCGGCTCGAAGCAAAGCGGAAACGAGAAGCTAATGACGACACTCACGATGGTGAGGCAAAATTGTTGTGGAAGACGGTGGCGCAACTGTGTAGCAGTGCTACAACTGTGGGTGGTTGATGGTGGGTGGAGGTAGAGGCAGTGTGTGGTAGTGGTTTGGCCGAAAAGTGGTTTATGTGGTTTGAATTGAATGTTTGATTTAAGAATGAAAGGTAAAATAGACATTTTAAATATGCTCTAAATGGGTGTATGAGAACTTAAATAATCAAGTTAATTATCATAATACAAAATATAACTAGTCGTTTTATAATGTATAGTCTAAAACTGGTTTAAAAATTAGTTAGAAGAAAATAAGGTATTTATTAAAGAGAGAAAATCTACGATTTTCTAAAACCAACTTAAACGTAATTTTTTTTTAGAATTACCTTTACCGTTTCAGGCCAAGATTGGTTCAACTAAAAATCAATGTGTAAATTATTCTTTCTTCATACTTAATTTTTCTTTTTGGAAAATAAAGTTTGAAAGATCAAAAAGTTAACCTAAACCCACTTGTAGAATTATGTTTAAGGTAGCGTCTCAAATGGTTAACCAAACAAACACTTAAAGTGATAAATACATATTTTTACAAGAATAAAATAGTTTTTTTTATGTGCACTTACTGATAGCGATGACTAATCTTTTCGTAATAATTGAACTCATACAAAGTGATAAACAATTTATCATGAAATTGTTTCTTATTTTTATGGATAAATATTGAATCTCTAACTAAATAATTAAGAGACAAGATGAGTTACTACCACGTTATATGTTATTAGAAGAATACAGCATTGAAACGAGAATCAGATATAAAAAAAAATTGGGAGACAAACATTAAATCGCCAATATTATCATTTTGGTAAGCTAGGTTATGAGGATGGTAGAATCCAGTTCATCCCAAGAATATCCATTCAAAGATGCGGATTTTTACTTTTACGCACAGCCAGTGACCACAGAACATAACAGATAAGTAAGAAATAAATTGAAAATTGCATAAATTTGATCCTTTTTTATTTTATTTAATTCGACGGCGTCATGTATTAATGGTGTTGGACAACAAGTGGCACCAACCAGACACTAAAATGACCCCAAATTTATGTATTTTTCTTGGTAGCAGATATGGATATTCCAAAATGCCTTGGCATTATACCATGCGTCATAAATTAACATAGCTTCACTTCGCTTTCCCTTGCTTAAGCTAATCCAACTTTTCTGCTTTGGTTTCAGTTAATTTATTTTCAGTTGACATCACAATTCATTTTTATTTTTTATGGGAGACATCACAATCTATTTTCATAGTTAGACCAATTTGACTACTTTATGAAATTAATTATTGTTTTTGTCATGAGATTGTAAGGATTATGTATTTCTTTCATGAAATTTAAAGTAAATTGTTTGTCTGTGCTTGTGTTAATGAATTATTATTATTATTATTATGTAGGAAATTATTAGTATTTTAATTTTAATAGTAGAATTTATTCAATCATTTTTATTTTGAGAGGAACGAATCACGCTATAGTGAAAAAAAAGGTATTTCAGCTTGCGTTACCATAAATGGATCGAATTCAATTCATTTACCATTATGCACAAAAAGAACTAGTAATTCCGAGGTGGAGGGCCATATTCAACGCATTATTAACTGCACCGTTGCAGCATGGAATCTCATTCCTTCATTAAAGAGGTCACAATGGAGTATGAGGAGTATTTCATTTTGCTAACAGGTTTTAAGTAACTTTTAGAATTATCATTATCTTTAAATTTGTGCAACAACAATTTATGTTATAGAGTTATTAAAATAAATTTAAATAAAATTTATTCATTGAAACTTAGATTTATATCACTAGGATCCGTCACGGGTTGTGTTGACCCGCAAAACCCACTAAATCCGTTCGATCCAATCTATACATATTTAGTTATGTTGGTTGGCGAATCAAGTGATCCGAAAAACACACAACACATAGATGGGTGGCGGATTTAAATTTTTCGAATCCGACAAACCTGAACTCCCCTAATTAATTGACCATTAATTTATATAAGGGGAATGTCTACATAGGTCCCTAAACTTTTTCACCGTTCCTCTCGTTTCTCCCTCCTTCTGTTTACGACGTCATGATAGCACACGTGGCCGTTAACTCACCATCTCTTTCTCACTTCCCCATCCTCCATGGTAGTTGCAACTTACTATCATCTTCCATCGTCATCTTATTTCCTCTACTAAACCCATTTCACACTCTCACTTACCTTCGTTGTTCACTACCTGCCCCAACCTTCTTCTCTCCGTCGAAATCTCCATTATCACACACTCACCGCCACCCATTTTGCACAAACAAAAGAAAAGTAAGAAAGCGGAAGTGTTGGGTCTGAGGTGAGCTGGGAAAACGGAGGAAGATCGATGACAAAGATTTGCAACCCTCTCACATCTCTCTCCTTTGACATGGTTGGTCACAACCACTACGAATCCATTGTTCCCCAAATCGACGAAGAAAAATGAGCCCAACACCAAGAGGTTGAAAAAGCTTATCCATAGATCTATGAGGTTGACACCATGACGAAAATTTCCCTTTACTTCTCCACATTTTGTTGTCTTCTTCTCTTTTTTTGATTTTCCCCCTTTTGATGGATTTAGTCTCTACAATTTGGGGATTTGTTGATCTAGGGATCATAATGATTTTAGTGTTTTTGTTGATATGTTGATTTAGGTTTTAGAGTGGTATTAGGGTTGCAAATTTGGGATTTGTTGATTAGGTGGCATTATGTGTTGTGATTTATTCAGCAATTATTCACTATCTGAGTTTCAAATTGGTTTTGCCATAATTTCTATTGGATTGTAAATTGCTAGCATTAGGTGATGATTAGAGATTTTTTGGTGGAGAAAATACGAGGGCGATGGAAGATGGTAGAAGGTTGTAGCTACCACGGAGGATGAGAAAGTGAGGAAGAGAGGGCAAGTTAACGGCCACATGTGCTTCCGTGATGTTGCAAACAAATGGAGGGATGAACGAGAGAAACGACGAAAGAGTTCATGGACCTATGAAGAGTTTTTTTTGTTCAGAGACCTATGTGAGCATTCCCCTATTTATATATTATTATATATTAAATATTTTTAACCCTAAAATAAAAAAATCACAACCCTACAAATTTTAAAAACACTCTCAAATTCACAACTTTCAAACTCCCTCCCTCTCTCTACAATCTCTTCGTCGCCACTATGCCTCACCCACTCTCCCCTCTCTCTCTCATCGACCACTGCCACCGGTGATCTCGCCTCTTGGCTCTCAGCCACTAGGCTCCACTATCCCCTCTCTCGCTTACCCTATCTCTTGAATCCCCTACCTTCCTCTCTCACCGTTACTATTGTGCTTATTCTCACTCTTCTCAGTTCTCACGACGACCTCGGCTCTCGGATCTCACTCATTAGGTTGCCGACACACGACCTCTTTGGGTTTCTTCACTCACAGTCTCTTACTCCCTTTCACTAACTCGAGTTTCGTCATTGACGAGCTTCGAGCTCGGACCACTGCTGCCGCCACCCTTACCTCCATAGGGTTTTGCTTGTGGTGAGCCGCTAACAGTTTAACTGCAAAACTGATCCGACTTGACTTGTTAACAGGTGGGTCCAGTTGGGTTGAATAACTCACCCAAATTACGTTAAATCTAATCTTACGTCAGATTAGCTGGTTAGGTAGGTTAGCCAGTTAGATCGAACTCGATTGATCTATGCATGAGCAAGCTTATCAATATCACATATAATTTAAAAAAAAACTCTGAAACTTTATGATTTTTCTTTAATTTTTATTCTATGTATATTTTATATAATTTATTTATTAAATTTAAAGAAATAATTTATATAAAATTGAGAAGGGGTTTTCTCTGATACTCTGCAAATAAATTATATTTTTTATGCTAAATAAAATATATAATTTATTTAAATACACAAATATATAATTTATTTAAATCAATATTAATGTTTTAAATCCCAACCTTTTCATAAATTCAGTCATATCTCAGGTATTTGTAAATCAAATTTTGTTCAATTATAAAAGTCTATTAATACTAAAATTAATTCTTATGTTATTTATTAATACTTAATTTATTTAAGTAGTTATCTTCATTTAACGTAAATAAGATCTCTATTCAATTTACTCATCTAATTAATGAGTTAGACCAAACTTGTTACTTTATTTCTCACTCATATTTTGAAATATAAGTCTTATACACATAAAAACTACAAAACTAAGTAAAAAGAACAATAACGCCTGTACAAAATATACATATTAAGAAATATACTGTAATTAAAATTCTTTAAAATATCCCAATAACACTGTAATTTCTCCGGTGTTTCATGTCAAAATATTAATATATCCTTGAATTTTAATAATAATAATTATTTTATTTAATATTTATGTTTATTATAATAATTTTAAATATAAAAAACATGTTTAATATATAATTGCTAAACATTACTCATACAACTTTTATAATGGCTGCTTGAGAATAACTTTTAAAGAGACAAAGAATCTAACAACTCTAAAAAAAAAAAAACACAACATTATCAAACCAAATCTCAGGTAAATAAAGGAATTTTCCTTAAAATAAAGGGTGAATTATTTATAATTTATTAAAATTAAAATACGCGACCAAATTTAAAAAAAACACACACACGCGGCGAGAACAGCACGACACAGTACACAGTACTCAACAACTCCTTTCATTTCACACACAGTGCAGAGTAGAGAAGGGAAGAGGAATAAAACCCGAGATATACTCTTTTTACGGATATTCCAACAATACCCTCCGAATATTCCCCTTCCCCCTCCCCACCCCCTAACCGTTATATCACCCACCTTCCCCTTCACTTCCCATTTCTCCTCCTCTTATTCTTATTCTTCCTAACCTCAAACCAACACACAAATTACACATTCTCTTCTCTATAATTCATTCCCTCACACACACAAAACAAAAGAAACAATTACTATTTTTCTTTTTATAAATTTCGTGTTTCTGTTTGAGGGAAAAGCCATGAAATTCGGAAAGAGCCTGAGCAACCAGATCGAGAAAACCCTACCCGAATGGCGCGACAAATTCCTCTCCTACAAGGAGCTCAAGAAGAAGCTCAAGAACTTCGAGCCCGCCCCTAAGCCCGACGACCGCCCCGCCAAACGCCCCAGGATCGATGCCGCCGGCGCCGGAGATTCGGCCGCCGAAGCCGGAGCAATGTCCAAGGAGGAGAGAGACTTCAGGAACCTTCTGGAAAACGAGCTCGACAAATTCAATACCTTCTTCGTCGAGAAGGAGGAAGAGTACATTATCAGACTCAAGGTACTTACTCTCGCCCGATTGATCGCCGAGATATTTAACCTTTCCTTCTTAGGTTAAAGGTCGAATTCAATTTTAATTGGCGGAAAAAGAAGTTATACTCACAAATTATGAATAGGAGTGATGGATTTTGATTATTGATGTGGTAAAATGGAGTATCAGGCTTCCACTAGGTAGAGTAATGATTCTTGTTGCAATTTGTCAATGTCTAGAAGATTACTGGTTCTTTTTAAGACGTTTAATTATTTAAGGATAAGATAAGCAAGGTTTAGTCAGATTTATTCATTACTTGTTTGTTTATGCCTTACCTTATTTGAACTCATTGTATCCATCACTATTTATTTGCTATTGGATGTGATTTTAATGATATGTGAGTCCTATTAAGATCGTGAGTCAGCACAATATCCCATTTATCTTTGTTTATTTTGGTTTGGGTGAGTGGATGTTTAATGATTATTATAGAACAGTTGGATAAGCTGAAATTGAATGTGTAAGCGTGTCAATAATGTTGGTTGCGGTTGAAATGTATGCAGGAGTTGCAAGATAGGGTGGCCAAAGTAAAGGACTCGAATGATCAGATGATGAAAATCCGCAAGGAAATCGTGGATTTCCACGGAGAGATGGTCCTGCTGGAGAACTACAGTGCCCTTAACTATACAGGTACTTCCAACTTTCAATAAATATATATATATATATATATATATAATTTTTTTTTTCTTTTGTTCATATTGAAATATTACTAAATTTGCAAGTTGCAACCTTTATATCTTGAAATATGCCCCTGCGTTCACTTTAGAATAGAATCATGGCATTTATATTTGTAGTGGATGAAGTCAAGCAATTTGATGGAATAGGATTCATTGCCAATACATGTTGTCCATTATTTCCTGAAAATTCTGCGGACAACTTGGTAGGAAAAAAGCATATTCTTTATCTTGGAATAAAGAATTCTGAAATTGAACATTCGGCTCTTTTGTACCACTAAGATAGCTTCTTATTCTTCTATCTACTTCCATTAGTCGATTATAGAATAGTACGCGGTGAGCTCCGTAAATATTCCCGTTGTGAAGTATACAGAGGCCAATTCATCTAAAAGGTTAAACAATCCAACATAGGAGTTTCATTTTTCTTTTTTTACTTGTACGTTGTCACCAGAGAGTGATTCTAGCATTAGAAAATAAGATGACCTTTTCAGATCCAGCGATTGTTGTGTCTACTCTGCTGTAACTTTTAGTGGGAAACCACTATTCCATGCCAAGTAAAGACTGCTTTTAAGATCAAATGGCTTTATAGAGATAGGCTTCTGTGAGCATCTTATATAGTTGGTTATTTAGGGCATTAATTAAAGATTTTGTTCCTTAAGATTCTTGTCTTTTTTTTAAAATCAACAGCTGGTAAATATCTAATTATTACCTCAATTTTCTATCCATAGGGCTAGTGAAAATATTGAAGAAGTATGACAAGAGAACTGGTGCTCTCATTCGTTTGCCCTTCATTCAGAAGGTCTTGCAACAACCTTTCTTCACCACTGACCTGCTCTACAAGCTAGTAAAGGAGTGCGAAGCAATGCTGGACCGCCTTTTCCCTGTGATTGATCCTCCAACTTCTGGTGAGGCAACTCCCCAAGCTGAAGGCTGTGATCCTTCAACTTCAACGACAACCAAGAGCGATGGTTTGCTGATACCCAAGGAATTATCAGAGATTGAGTACATGGAGAGCCTCTATATGAAGAGTACCATATCAGCTTTGCATGTATTGAAGGAAATTAGAAGTGGAAGCTCCACAGTTAGCATGTTCTCATTGCCACCACTGCAGATCAGTGGTTTGGAAGAAGCATGGAAGAAAGTTCCGGTTCTGGAACAAGCAGCCAAGTAACCTGCTGGGTTACATTGACGGTGATGTAATGGGATGGCTATTGTCCCCTTCCCTTTTTTTTTCCCTCCTAAATCTGATACCACTGTTATGCGCGCCTTAGATACCACTAACACAGATGTAAGATGCTAAATGTAAAGATGGAATTAGTTTTATATAATTATAGGTTCCATATAATAAAAACCTCAGAAATTCATAGTATGTTTTGAGATTTAGCTGACTGTCGCGGATGCCTTTGACGCTCATATTCAATATGTTGTGTATTCATATATTTTGTATCTGCTTCATACTGTAGTGTTACAGTTTCCATTTGGAAATCGTTTTTATGGGCACGCTACCCTTCTAGTTTTTATGGTCGACAGTAATAGAACAACATTCCAAGCTTACGCCTACAAGGGGCTGTGTTAGAGAAAAGTTCAACGGTGATTTCACAGGTGGCAGTGGATGCTATATTTAGTCCTTGCAGGACTTAATCGTTTGTTTTAAATTTCGTGTGATAACGAGATGGTGGTAAATTATATATGGTGGAAAACGTGTAGAAATTGAAAAGCTTAGTGGGTTTTAGCGCGAGTTAATGTTCACAACATGAGTCATTTTGTGTTTAAAGTTGAAAAATACCGCTCTCTCAATTCAGGTCATTTTTCACAAAAACACACTTCAAAAAATTATTTAACTGATACTAACATAAAAAAAAATATAAAGTGTATAAATAAAATTAACTTTAAATAATAAATATTATAAAAAGTACGGGAAATAATAAAGTAACGATGACAATAAAAAAACCAGCACGCGGGGGACCCTGTGAAGATTCCTATCCCGGATGGGATGGGAACTAAAGTTTCCCACCAGAGATTTGAGATTGAGGATCATATTCTCCCCCTCTTGAGAAGACTATGATATAATTAAAAAGTCTAAAATATTCTTACTTAATATTTAAAAATCTATATAATTCTATATATTTGTGATATTTCGCATTTATTTTAATTAAAAAATAATTTAAAAAAAACCCAAAATCTCTCAAACTCTCACTGACGGACGACACTCTCTTTCTCGCTCTCCCATCTCCATTTTCGATCTTTCTCACGCCTCTCTCCAACAGATCTTCCTCACACCTCACGCCTCAGCCTCACGGACGACACCTTCTCTGCCTCTCACTCAAGCTGCTTGCCGCCTGCCGCCTGAGGCTGTATAACCCTAATGTGTTCCTCTTTCAGCTGCAGTCAACAGCTTTTCTTTTTCTTCTAAATCACTCTTCCTTTTTCTTTAATTTCTGGCAGCATTTTTTTATTTTCCTTTTCCTCTGCAATTTTTGCTGATTCTTGCTGTGAATAAATTATTGTTGGTTGCAATTTCTGCTGGTTCTTGCTGATCCTTTGCAATTTTCCTCTGTTCTCTTTAGAAATCAATTTTGGTCCTTTCTGATCTGATTGTATCCAAAGTTAACATGTTCCATTCCTTTATTTTCAGATCTAATTTTTTTGAACCCGCGAGGATCCGCTGGGATTCCCCTGCGGCGGGGACGGGAACGGGGAACGAGGAAATTTGGGGGGATCCCCGCCCTGTGCAGTTGACATCCCTAAATAAAAGTATAAGCGTATAAAAATGTATTTAATATTTTTTTAATTTAATCAAATGATAATTAATTTTAAATAAATTTTTATTTAAAAACTGATAACAAAAAATTAGACGGAAGGAGTATAAGCTAATTAACCATATTTTATTGTGAAACCATTTGTAGTGGCAAATGATTTTGTAGCACCCTTGAGCTGAAAATATGGTTGTAGGAGCAATTTGGGCTGCAAGTCCGCAACCCCAGTACTCTTGAATTTGTACAATGAGAAACTCACTTTAGAAGAATAAAGTGATTAAATCAATGAAATAAGAAATGAAATTTATTGACATTTTGTTAATTTAAAAGTAGCAAACCTTCACTTATACCCTAAACCTTCACTTAAGGATCAGCTTGCCTTCAATTTGCAAACATTGGGGGGGCTACGGAGCTCTGCATGACTATCATGCAAGGTTCACCATAATAATGCCTTTAAATTTTTTCCATGATTCGTACGTAGATTGAACATAAATAATATATCCAATAATTTAAACGATTGAGATTCTGATAATTCTGTCCGCCTTAATTTACTTGTTTTGATATTTTTTTGGGTAACCTCTATGAAGTGACACCAGTAGTTTTTTTTGCCCCTTTACTCCTCTTTTTGCTTCTCAGTTCCCACTTTCAATAATTTTTTTGCTTTGTTTTAGGTTAGTTGCCTAAATATTTTATCGGTAAATATTTTATGTTACTTAATTCATCAATTTTTGATAACTTTTATAACTAAATTTATCAAAAAAAATTATCATTTTATGTTTTATATGATCTTAATAAATTTTTCGTTAGTCATCATTTAGACAGCAAACTTATAAGGAGTTTCGAGATTTGCGGACCGTATGAGCTTACGATGCACTTTTCTACAAACACTATATTGAAATCTGTTAATATATCACATTAGATCACGTAACCCATTAATATGTCATATTAGATCATAAAATGATAATAAAATTTGATGAATTTAGTTATAAAAATTATAAAAAATGGATAAATTAAATAACATGAGATATTTACCCACCACTGTCTCTTAAATGCCTTAATAAACAATAAAGATTAATTAATTCCCTACTCTACACAGTTTATGCTGTGAAAGAATTTGGACCACTTGTTATTAAATCAGAAGTATGGCGTTGTTGCTAGCTAGTGGTAGTATCCATAGTTGAAATTCAGACACCAGGGCTGTATATGTCTGTGTGTTTTGTTATTATTATCACTACTATTTTATTCCATCAATTTTTTGAAAGTTGGCATCTGTTAATTGTATGAGCCTTAAATCTTAAATTTACTTGTTCAGATGAAATAATATGTCAAGTCTTTTAAGTTGGCATTTTGGCTCGCTGTTGACTGACAATGTCCAGTCAACACGGCATGTGGACCACTTTGTTTTTGATTAATTTGGCTGTCCACTCCTTGGTGGAANCTGTGTGTTTTGTTATTATTATCACTACTATTTTATTCCATCAATTTTTTGAAAGTTGGCATCTGTTAATTGTATGAGCCTTAAATCTTAAATTTACTTGTTCAGATGAAATAATATGTCAAGTCTTTTAAGTTGGCATTTTGGCTCGCTGTTGACTGACAATGTCCAGTAAACACGGCATGTGGACCACTTTGTTTTTGATTAATTTGGCTGTCCACTCCCGGTTACTATTCAATTCCATGTCATAATAACTCCCGGTTCTTACTTAGCTGTTCTGCTTTGGCTAGTGAATTGATTACTAACAAGTAGTTTTTCCAAAATTCTATGGCCATTCTTGTTCTGCTATTACTGTCCTTTATGCTACTTGCAAATGAAGCCACTGCAGAGGACATGGTAATTGGCTTGGGTTCTTCCCTATCTCCCAAAGGGAACAAGTCATCATCATGGGTATCAAGTGCAGGCCATTTTGCTTTTGGGTTTTACCCTCAAGGTGATGACGGCTTTGCTGTTGGAATATGGCTGGTTGGTTCAACTGAGGTTGAGAACACCGTTGTGTGGACTGCTAACCGTGATGATCCGCCAGTCTCTTCCAATTCCAGGTTGGAACTAACCAAAGATGGCCAGCTGCTTCTTTGGCAAGGCGGAGAAGGCAGAGGACAGCCCCTCATTGCTAACCTTTCAAACCCAGCAGCTTCAGCATCTATGCTTGATTCTGGTAACTTTGTGATCTATGGCAATGCTGAGACTTCTTCGAATGTTGTCTGGCAAAGCTTCGATTACCCAACTGACACCATATTAGGAGGCCAGAGTTTAACTAATGGAAAAAAACTGGTATCTAGTTTGTCCAAATCAAACCATTCCAGTGGACTTTACTTTCTTTCCATGCAGTACGATAACAACCTTGTTGCTTACCCTCGGAAAAGCTCATCATCCTCTGCAGATCCTTACTGGGCCTCTGGTACGTATCGTCCTGCAACTTTCAAGTATGATCTTTACCTCAACAAAACAGGCGAATTGCTGCTCAGGAATGACGGTGATTTGACCACAATCTATCCTCTTTATGATGATTCATCTACTGCCGCCAACATCATCAAGAAGAACATTTATCGTGCAACACTGGATTTTGATAGGAACTTGAGATTGTACCAACACCAATTTGAGGCTGAGGGGTCAAGTTTTCGAATGTTGTGGGAAGCCTTACATGGTGAATGTCAAATAAAAGGCTTTTGTGGCTTCAACAGTTATTGCTCCAACTCCAGCGGCAAGGCTGTATGTGCATGTTACCCTGGTTTCTTCCCCTCTCAAAATAATGGCGGTAACATGTTTCTGCACTGCCAACCCGACTACAGCAAAAATGATTGTGAATTATCTGATGATCCAACTTTGTTGTATGATGTTGCCCTCTTGGAAGAAATCTCTTTGCTCGGCATCCCATATTTTGTTACACAAACTAATATGGAAGCATGTGGTAGATCTTGCAAACAAGACTGTGATTGTGGGGGAGCATTATTTAGCAATACTAATGTCTGCAGTAAGTACAGTCTTCCACTTAGACATGGCACAGTAATTCTAAATTCATCTGCCACAGGCCTTTTTAAGGTTCCTACAAACTATACCATGCTGACGCCACCACCCATGAAGCCCGAGGTAGTTGTTGACAACAAGAAAAGCCTAGTAATGGCTCTAGCCTTTACTTTGGGTTCCATTTCATTGTTATGTGTGACCTTTGTGGTGCATATCTTCTTCAGTTACAGGCGTCAAGTTAACAGGTATAGGCAGTTGTCTGCAAGTTCAAATTTGGGATTTACCGAGGAATGTTCATTGCGTTCATTCTCCTTTGATGAACTTGAGGAAGCTACAGGTGGATTCACGGAAGAGGTAGGCAGGGGCTCTTTTGGAGCAGTTTATAGAGGTACAGTAGGTGATGAGAGTAAGAGAAGGATTGTTGCTGTCAAGAGACTGGAGAAAATTGATGAAGGGGAGAGGGAATTCCGAGCTGAGATCACTGCCATTGCTCGAACTCATCACAGGAATTTGGTTCAACTCATTGGCTTTTGTATTGATGGGTCTAGGAAGCTTCTTGTTTATGAATATCTCAGCAACGGTTCTCTAGCAAATCTCCTGTTTAAGGCTACGGAAAAGCATGTGCCTAGTAAAGAGAAAATAAAGATGGCATTGGATGTGGCCAGAGGAGTGCAGTATCTACACGAAGAGTGCGAAGTTCGGATCATCCATTGCAATCTCAAGCCCCAAAATATACTCATGGATGAAACATGGACTGCTAAGATCTCTGACTTTGGATTTGCAAGGCTGTTAAAGCCTCAACATTCAAGAATTAGAGCAGAGGATGAAAGGATGAGCGGTTACTTGGCACCTGAATGGCAAAAAGAGCCATCAGCATCTGCAAAAGCTGATATTTACAGTTACGGGGTGATACTGTTAGAGATTGTGTGCCGCAGAAGAAGTATAGAAGTGAATGTTTCCTCTCCAGATGAGGTACTTCTTTCCAGTTGGGTATATCAATGTTTTGCAGCTGGGGAGTTAAATAAGCTTCTTGTTTTTGATGAAGGAGAAGATGAGCAGGAAGATGTAGATTGGAAGACACTGGAGAGAATGGTGAAGGTGGGGTTGTGGTGTGTCCAGGACGATCCTTCTCTGCGTCCTTCAATGAAGAATGTCATCTTGATGTTGGAAGGATGGAAAGATATTCCAATTCCTCCATCTCCTATTGGTTTAATATTTCTATAAATCTCATTACAAGTGTATGTGTGTCTGTGTATGTCTCAGTGCATATATATTGTATTTAGTAATGTACACCACTGCTGTTCTGTTTCCGTTTCCATATTAGATTGTTGTTGCTGCTGCTGTTGCTGTTGTTTTGATCTTATGTAATTTGTATCAAAAGGTGGCTTCCTTTCTTGGGAGTTCATCATGTAATGTAATAAATTCTGTGATTTCATGGGAGATTTATCTTTAGGGCTATGCTACGCAAACAAAATGGACAACAAAGTATGAATAAAGTATATAATTGAGTGGCTTTTAATTACACATGAGCCCTAAATACTTGTTGTACTATACAACAATTTTGTCTTCTTATTATATTTTATACGTTGTCCATGTATAATTGTCAATTTTTATTATTCATGCATCACTTCTCTTTATCTTATTTGCCTTCTATTACCCAAATAAGGCGAGGTTCATCTCTCCGAGTTCATGAGTTATACACTAGGGTCCTAGTTACGTCCTATTTCGACAGTGCCCGCATTGTAAACAATGCCCTTTGCTGTTTTAATTGGATTTCCTTTTGATTTTAGTGGATATGTAACTGAGGAGAGCTTCTTCATCATCTTATTTATGGTTGATTTGCTTGGATCTGCGGCTACGGTACACGGGTTGGCATGTTTCAGATGCCTCCGATGAGCTCCAGAGTCTTCTTCTACTCGCATGCCCAGCATGCGAGGCTTTGGTATTTTTATAGCTGTTTTTGTTATTATGGCTTTAGTAATTTTAAAAGTCGGTATCTTGTTAATTTTATGGTCTTAATTTACTTGATGAGATGAAACGATACATTTAGTTTAAGAAGGGGCCCTCACGAGTCATCATGGTCCTTAAAGCATCCTCCGTTGACTGAAATTTACCAGTCAATACGGCTTGTGGACCACTTGTTATTGATTGCATATTCTAGTTTTGTAGCTAGTCCTATAGTGTCCTTCCTGGAAATTAAGAAACTCGTGAGTGATGCATGCCAGCTTTGTACCAATGCATGAGAGTCAATATGATCTTCAAAAGGAGAATTTTTCGAGTAGTCTCAAAAGGTTCAGTCTTTATTTAGCTCTGTCTTGCTTTGGCTGGTGAGTTGATTAAGGATCATTTTGTTTGGGACAGCACAAAAGTGGTTTCCAAATTCTATGGCTTCCAGTCGCATTCTTGTTGTGTTCTTGCTGTCCTTTATGCTACTTGCAAATGAAGCCACTGCAGAGGACATGGTAATTGGCTTGGGTTCTTCCCTATCTCCCAAAGGGAACAAGTCATCATCATGGGTATCAAGTTCAGGCCATTTTGCTTTTGGGTTTTACCCTCAAGGTGATGATGGCTTTGCTGTTGGAATATGGCTGGTTGGTTCAACTGAGGTTGAGAACACCGTTGTGTGGACCGCTAACCGTGATGATCCGCCAGTCTCTTCCAATTCCAGGTTGGAACTAACCAAAGATGGCCTGCTGCTTCTTTGGCAAGGCGGAGAAGGCAGAGAACAGCCCCTCATTGCTAACCTTTCAAACCCAGCAGCTTCAGCATCTATGCTTGATTCTGGTAACTTTGTGATCTATGGCAATGCTGAGACTTCCTATGTTATCTGGCAAAGCTTCCATCACCCAACTGACACCATATTAGGAGGCCAGAGTTTAACTAATGGAAACAAACTGGTATCTAGTTTGTCCAAATCAAACCATTCCAGTGGACTTTTCTTTCTTTACATGCAGGACGATAACAACCTTGTTGCTTACCCTCGGAAAAACTCATTATCCTCTGCAGATGATGCTTACTGGTCCTCTGGTACGTATCGTCCTGCAACTTTCAAGTATCATCTTTACCTCAACAAAACAGGCGAATTGCTGCTCAGGAATGACAGTGATTTGATCACAGTCGGTTCTCTTTATGATGATCCATCTACTGCCGCCAACATCATCAACAAGAACATTTATCGTGCAACACTGGATTTTGATGGAGTTTTCCAGCTGTATGTTCATGACAGCAAAGATACTAGCAGCAGTTTAAAAAGTTGGCCGGACAATGTGTGTTTGGTAAAGGGTTTCTGTGGCTTCAACAGCTACTGCACATTCAATGACGAGAGACCATACTGCAATTGTCTTCCAGGATTTGACTTCATTGATCCGAATCAAAATACTCTAGGCTGCAAAAGGAACTTTTCAGAGCTCAACTATGGAGACAAAGAGGACTATACAACCTTCTACAACATGGTCAAGACGCTACAGCTGGAATGGAGTGTGGCCGCTTATGAAAGAGACCAAATGTCACAGGAAGAATGCTCCTCTTCTTGTTTGGAGGATTGCGACTGTTGGGCTGCAATCTATAGGGAAGGGGCATGCATGAAGCAAGAGCCACCCTTGAGGTATGTTAGACGAATGAGCAAAGAAGCCTCCACCTCCACCGCATTCTTAAAGGTGGGAAACTTGAAGTTGAATGATACCAAGCCTGAGCAACCACCTGTAAGCAAGCGTACTACTAGCAACAAGGCAATTGTGCACATTATTCTTGTTACATCCAGCTTTACCCTGATTTTGTGCTCAACCATTGGAATCTCAAGCCACCTTATTTACAAGATTCGAGTTCTAAGG
>QANU01046427.1:5876-25643 GCA_003254905.1 Nissolia schottii | reverse complement strand
GGAGCAAACTGACTATGATCGCCCTAAAGCGACACATGTTTTGTATTATGTTCTATGCCTTTTATATACCTTTGTGTACATATTTATTATTAAGGAAAATGTGTATCTGTATTTTGGGACCTTTGTTGTAAATATATATATACAATTGTTTTTCATATTCCACTCTGATCTCTACCTAACATGCGGTAGATACTAGCGATTGTTGTTATATGTTTCTTTATCACACATGGCTCCTAATTTCTAACTTGATAAGCACGCGAACGATTTTCAAATTGGTCCCTATTTCTGTGTAAGAATTATTTGCAAAGGTAAAAGTAAGGGCTATAAGTAACCCTACACAACGAACAACAACCCTGTGAGCATTGCTTACTACCATGGAGGTGGGCAGTTAGCAGGGGTATTGCACCATTCCTTCCCTAACCCACGGCTTTCACCTCTCCCTCTTCCTCCTCACCCACCTCATCTCTTCTCACCATCTTCCCTGCCTTCCTTCATCACCGCAGCTCCATCTCTCCCTCATACGCCCTATCCCCTTCTCTCTTCCTCCTCAACCATAGCCCTAACCCTTCCCACCATTCCTCTTCCTCTCACCAAACCCCAATCCCTAACTCTCTCTCCCTGTTACTTGCATTCTCCCTCACCCACCATGAGCCGCAGGTCCGCTCCCCCTCCTTCCTCCTCCACTCCCAGGCGTACCCGCCTCAAGCACACTCATGTCTCCCATCCAGCGGATATGCCCTATTGGTTTTCAACCGAAGAGCAGTGGTGCTTGTTCCAGAGTAAATTTGAGGACCGCGAGCTCATGGAAACCAATTTCTTCAATTTCTCCACTTTCGCCGGTACTCTTTGCGATGTTACCTCAATTTTAGACAATGCTAGCTTACTGGAATTTGTTTGCTATGAATCTGCGATTTATCCCCAGCTGGTTAGGGTGTTTTATTCCAATCTTAAGTTGATTGATAATGTACTCTATTATGAAGTAAATAAGACTAGCATTGTAATGCCTCTTGATTTGGTTGGTTCTGTTCTAAAATTGCCTCATAGTGGCCATAGCCTGCTAGGTGGTATCTCTGACTGGGCCGTAAACTCTGAGGGTAATCCGTTTAGTGAGATCCTTGCCCTAGAAGCTATCAACCATTCTAGCATTAGGAACCACAAAAACCACCCTCAGGTGGGTGGGCTTCCCATTGACCAACGGATCCTTCACTATCTCATCACCCATACCATCATTCCTCGCAACGGGAACCACTCCGTGTTATCCAAAGATGATAGGTTAGTTCTGTGTACCACTGAGCGGCCCTATGCTTCGCTGAGTGGCTCAGGGGGAACTTAGTGATAAGGATGGAAAATGTTTCTAGAACCTGGCGTCAGACCGCTGAGCGGTCAATATAACTGCTGAGCGGCCTGAGAGCCCTTTGAAAATGATTTTGAAAAAGTGGAGGACCGAGTCTCAGGTACCCCAGAGCGGACCCAAAGTCACGTTGAGCGGCCTGTGAGGCAGGAAACTCATGGAAACTGTCTTGGGCACATAGTCCAACAAGCAAAGATTTAATTGATGTACTTGATGGATGTATGTAACATGTAAGATGTATGTGGAACATTGCATGTAGAATAGTGATGATTATTATGTTATCATGCATCATGAGGACCGGGTTATCAATAAGTGTTAGGACTGTGGAACTAGGTTTCCCTAGTTGTTCCAATTGTTTAATACAATATGTTTTGATGATGAAAAATACAATATGCTCTAATTGTCTATGCTCATTGTATATGGTTATATTTGTAGAACTAGGCTTCCTTAGTTGTTCTATATCTTGATGATAACAAAAAGTACACAACAAATAGATAATGACAATTAGAATGCAAAAGGATGTTACATGCTAAATAGAATACATTTGATCTTGTATGATTGAACTTGATGGTAATCATATAGCTTACACATCATACAATGATATATGAGAAACATCCTTTTGAGAACATATCCAATAACTCTCTATATGTGCTTGATAGATTAACTATTGAATATATTTGTGTCTATATGTGTATATGCATGAATATCAAGTGCTATAGTGTTACAATGCATGCATGCTAGGCAAAGAATATTATTTGATTAATATAATTTGATCTTTGCCTAACTTTATATGTATGATGTATTGATTAATCTATATATGCATATGAAGATATTGGAACACGTTGGACTAACTATGCTTTCTAGTGAATTATCTTGTGTATAGGAAAGTCCAAGGCATCAAGAACAAGATGGAACAAGAAGGAACATTCATATCATGCCCAAAATCAAAAAGCGAAGCATGAAATGTAAATTCCATGAAGAACATGGTAATGCCGAAGATAGGATTCATGAAGAATACCAAGTCCAAGCAAACAGTGAAAAGGAAAATAGTTTATTAGGACTTAAGGTATTCTTGTCAAAGGAAAATTGATATATCTCTCTCTCTAAACTCTTAGAATGATGCTCTTGAATGATCTTAATTGATTCCAGGATGTAAAATGAATTAGAAAAACTTAGGAATCAAGAAAGATAAGAAAATGGATGAGTGGCGCGCTCAGCAAAGTGACTTGCGCTGCAGTTCGTAAAATGATGATATCTTGAGCTGCAGAACTCCGATTGAGGTGGTTCAAATTGCTACTTAAATCTAAGAGAAAGATCTACAAATTTATAGAGCAAGTCATTTTGTTGAGTCATTCGAATGACTCAAGAATAGGTCATTTGATTGAGTCATTCGAATGACTCTGTCATCAGAGAAGCACAACGGCTAGATAACGGCTACCATTCGAATGACCTCAAGAGTCATCCGAATGACTCGAGTCCTGAAGCCAAAAAAGGCTAGTTTTTCAATGGATAAAATTGATTAAAATAATGGATAACGGCTAGAAACGGCTAGTACACTTAGAAACCCTATAAATATCCATTAAACTCTCATTTTTAGCCAAGCCTTTGATTCCCATCATCCTCATACTTCATATTATCAATGGATTAATATTTTCCATCATCTTAAGAGCAAAAGAGAGATATTGTCAATACTCCTATAGAGCTTCAATTTGTATTATCTACTCTTGATAGAGTTTCTTGTCAAACACAAAATTTCCTTACACTTGTAAAGAGGGTGAGGTATCCCTCTAGTTGCTTAGGGTGTAGTATCCCTAAGGTTTGGTTCTTGAGCCTTCTACACAAAGGTGGGGGATCCTAAGTGGGAGGAGTGCTCTTGGATGTAAAGGTTTGTCAAGCACCTAAGTTAGAAGCTTGATGATAGTGAATAAATCTTGAGCAAGATGCTTGGGGACTGGACGTAGATCACAAGGTTGGTCGAACCAGGATAAATCACTGTTTGCAATCTCTCTAACTCTATCTCTTTATTTATTGCAAACTTATATTATTGTCTTACATATTTGAGGATTGCATCTGTTGATAATTGTTTATAAGTTGCTTTGTTAATCTTATTATTTTATTACAAACATAATTGAGCATGCTTATAATCTTTAATTGTTATATTTCGCTGCATAGTAACATTGATTGCATGAAAATGCAATATCTGTCGAAATTGGAATAATTTCTTAAATACCCAATTCACCCCCCTCTTGGGCATTGGTTACTAAGAACAACAAGGACAACCTTAGAGAACTAGAGGTTAATCACTTAATGCTTAAAGATCATAATTGAATACTAGGGAACAAGTATGTAGCTATATGACAGTAAGTGTCTCTTGGCGGACACGCCCCTCACCAGTCCCATAAGGGTGGATTGGTTAAGAGTGATGAATGAAAAGAAATGATGAATGAGAAAGGGTGACGTCACACCTAAGTTATGATGATGATGATGTATGAGTCCAATGCCTGGCTACGTCGCGAGGGCCTGCCCCCGCCTCCTACCTAGTGGAGGTTAGTCCACTTGATTGGCAGCGATGGACACTAGACCCCATCGGTGGTTAGCAACCACTCTGGTGTGAGCGCAGCTGGGTCGTCATCAAGTTGGGAATAGAAGTGGTTATAGTCGTATGGCCACGACTGCATGGGCAAAGAACTAGATGAGAGGGACGTGACCCCAGGCCCAAAGTTCGCCTGGGGTCCTTCAAGAAAGAAAATGAGAAGGACGTAACCCTGGGCCGAAGTTCACCCAGGGCCGTCAATACAAGGACGTAACTCGGACCGAAGTTCATCCGGGAGCTTAAGAGAACCCCATGCATAAAGTATAAAATGAATGAGAATGCAATGATATGATGAATGAGTATGTAATATATAAGCATATGATAATGTCTACGAGTATGTGTATGAAGTAAGTACCGTCAAGAGAACGCTCGAGATGGCTATGTATGTATGCAAGAAAAGTTAATAAGCACGAGAACTTAGATAAGAAAGACTAGATCCCTAGTCACATAGTAAAGTAGATAAAGCCGTTCAGGACCTTAGGCCAGATAATAATCAGTAGGATGTTAGTATGCATGTAAACATAGAGATCTCCTGAGCGGCCTGGTTCTTAAGCGAGGTAAAGAAGTACCATACGCTAAGGTTAGCCACTGAGGACGACTGTTCTCACCCCCACTCGCTTATGCTTCTAGGAGCAGGCGAAGATGTTGAGGGCTACGAGGAGCCACATGAGGACCAGTAAAGGACCAAGGACCGGCCAGTATAGCTTGACACGGGATGGATATTTTGATATGTAGTTAGACATGCATTTTGATGTATATATATGACACTTGTATGTAACTTATTATATTACTCTACTCATGATATAAATATTTGTGATGGACCAGATACTTGTTTATGTAATTAGTTATGCCAAGAATGACTATTACTGGTAACCTCAAGCTCTATCGTTTGTACTATACGCTTTGATTCACGCGCCGCTCATACGTTGCAAACAAAGTAATAAGTAGAAAAGTTTTAAAATTGGTCCATATTTTCCTTAATCTGGTATTTGTGAAAGATAATAAAGGACTATAAGTAATCCCACCAAACGAGCAACAAACTAGTGAGCATTACGTACTACTCGAGGGTATGCAGTTAGCTAGGGTGTTACAGTTGGTATCGAGCAATTTAGTCCTACGTGAGCCTATGGACTGAGCTGCACTATGCTTCTGAGCATGACTAACGGTGTAGGTCTTTCCCTGCTAAGTTCATGTGTACCAGCCTTTCTTGAGACTGATCAACTTGGAATTGTGCAGGTACAACAGATTTGGCATGCCGCCTCGTAGAGACTACGCACAGCGAACGATGGAGCCAATAGAGTTTGCCGACATCCTTCGTGAAATGGCCCAAGCCACTCAGGCTCAGGCCCAAGCCACTCAAGCCCAAGCACAGGCAACAAATCAAATGGCAGCAGCTGCCATGCATTGGAATCCGGCTCCAACAGCTGAAGAGGCAGAAGCAAAGAAGTTTGCTGAGTTTAGAAGAGCAAACCCCGACCTTTGAAGGGTTGATGGACCCAGAAATCCTCCATAATTGGATAGCAGAAGTGGAACAGGTTTTTGAGGATGTCCCCTGTATAGAGGTGCAGAAATCCCGATTCGCAACAAGGAAGCTGCAAGGTGCAGCCAGAACCTGGTGGAACTCCACCAGACCTCTTCTAGAACAGCAGGGAGGTCTCGTCACATGAGATCGATTTACCACTGCCCTCTTGAACAAGTATTTCCCTAAAGGGATTAGGGATTAGAAAGAAGCTGAGTTTCTGGAGCTGCAATAGGGGGACATGACAGTGGCTGAATACACGTCCACCTTTGAGAGACTGTGCTGCTATTCCTCTACACATCAGCTGCACCCTAATGAAGCGTGGAAATGCGAAAAGTTTCAAAGGGGGCTAAAGGAAGAATTGCAGATGGCTATTAACCATTGGGACATCCAGGATTATGCCCTTCTGGTTAGTAAGTTATGACGCTAGAGGAGTCGGCCACGAATTTGGCCAGGGCTAGGACTGCCAGGAACAAGAGGAAGATGGAGGAGCAAGGGAGTTTTTCCCAGGCACAGTGACAGAAAGGACCCTTCCAGGCTCCGTTCTCTGGCAAAGGTAGAGGACAGTTTCTCCCACAACAGCAACAATGGGCGGTGAGACCCCAGGGTCCGAGGGGACCGGGATTTGTCAGACCCCCGCAACAGATGATCAGGCCTCAGCAGCCAGCAGTCAGGCCACCGCAACCGAGTGGTATTCCAAGGAGCTCCGGGCAAGACCCCCAAGGAGTTGCACCAGGTCAGGCGCTCAGGCTGCCATGCCCGAAATATAGGAGGCTCCACCAGGAGAATGCTATGCAAGGCAAAATGTATGTTTCAGATGTGGGAAGGAATGCCACATTGCCAGGTATTGTTCGACAGCTCCACCGCCCGCCCAGCAACTAGGGCGGGTCTTCACGATGTCTGGCGAGGAGGCTGAGGATGCAGAAGGGTTGATCATGGGTAAGTGCACTATGCTGGGTACTACTTTGACTGTATTGTATGATTCGGGAGCCTCGCACTCCTTTCTTTCCTATGACAGTGTTAGGAGACTAAACCTAAAGCCTGTAGCATTACGCTATACGCTGAGGGTGTCTACCCCTACCACTCCAGTGTTGAGACTTGTCAAGTATGTCTCCAGTGTCCACTTCAGTTATAGGGTCGGATGTTCGTAGCTTATCTCATCTGTTTACCCTTAGTGGGCTTGGATGTCATTCTAGGAATGGATTGGTTACGCGAGAACCAGGTGATCTTTGATTGTGCTAAGAAACTAGTAACCTTTCCTTCCGTGGTTCCAACCACGCCACTCTCTAAGGAAAAATCAGTAGTTTTGTACTGCTGTCCATTGGAGAACCAGAGCTTCATCTTCCTGGCTTTGTCAGAGGTGGAGGCAAAGCAGGACGTGATGCATATTTCGTTGGTGAGTGAGTACTCGGATGTATTCCCAGATGACATTCCGGAGTTTCCCCCGAGGAAAGAAGTGGAATTCTCTATTAGCTTGGTTCTGGGAGCTGGACCAATCTCGATGGCGCCATACCGAATGTCCACGGTAGAGTTGTAAGAGCTGAAAAAGTAGCTGGAGGAACTACTGGACAAGTGGTTTATTCGACCTAGTGCGTCACCATGGGGAGCTCCAGTGTTGTTCGTGAAGAAGAAAGATGGCTCAATGAGGCTATGCATTGATTACCGGCAACTGAACAAGTTCACGATCAAGAACAAGTACCCGTTGCCGAGGATAGATGATTTGATGGATCAACTGAGGGGTGCTAAGGTGTTCTCAAGGATTGATTTACGCTCAGGCTACCATCAGATACGGGTCTCAGATGAGGACATCCCCAAGACGGCTTTTAGGACTCGCTATGGCCACTACGAGTTCACGGTGATGTCGTTCGGGTTGACTAATGCCCCTGCGATTTTCATGGACTACATGAACCGGATCTTCAGGCTGTACTTGGACGAATGCGTGATAGTCTTCATAGATGATATTTTGATATACTCGAAGACTAAGGAGGATCACGCCAAGCATCTCAGGTTAGTTCTAGACGTCTTGAGGGAGAAGCAGCTGTACGCTAAACTTTCTAAATACGACTTCTGGACCAAGGAGGTAAAGTTCTTGGGACACGTGGTGATAGAGCAGGGAATCTCGGTGGATCCGAGCAAGGTTACGGCTGTAATAGAATGGGATCGACCTACCACAGTTACAAAGATTAGAAGCTTTCTAGGTTTTACGGGCTACTACTGAAGGTTCATCAAGGGGTTTTCTCAGATGGCGCTACCCCTTACAAGCTCACCCGTAAGGAAGTTAAGTTCGAGTGGTCACTGGAATGCGGGGAGAGCTTCTGTAAGCTCAGGCGAACTATCCTACCAATGACTTGGAATTAGCAGCTGTGGACCTATGGTATTCGCGCTGAAGATCTGGAGACACTACCTCTATGGTGTTCGTTTTGAGGTATTCTCCGACCACAAGAGCCTACAGTACCTCTTCGACCAGAAGGAGTTGAATATGAGGTAAAGGAGGTGGATGGAGTTTCTGAAGGACTATGACTTTGGTCTGAACTAGCATCCCAGAAAGGCGAATGTGGTAGCAGATGATGCATTGAGCAGAAAGGCGCTGCACATGGCTCAGATGATGGTAGAAGAGTCCAAGTTGCTGGAAGAGTTTCAAGACCTAAATTTGGGAGTGATTCGGCGGGAAAACAGTATCAAGCTAGGACCATTGCAGATTACTAGCAGTTTCAGGCAGAGGATATAATCGAAGCTCAAGAGCATTGTCAAGAGGACCTCTGGCTGAAGTTCGTCAAGGTCGTGAAGGAGGAAAAAGTCAAAGAAGCAATGATGGGTAGTGATGGCATTATACGCTTCAACAACCGGGTTTACGTACTTGACGAGGGTAATCTGCGAAGGGACATTTTGAATGAAGGTCACAAGAGCAAGTTCACTATGCACCCAGGCATCACCAAAATGTATCATGATCTGAAGCAGATGTTTTGGTGGTCAGGCTTAAAGCGAGACGTGGAAGAATGGGTGCAAAAGTGTCTGGTGTGTCAAAAGGCAAAAGTGGAACACCGGAAGCCTCCAGGATTGTTGACTCCTATGGAGTTACCCGAATGGAAGTGGGATGGCATATCCATGGATTTTGTGTCAAGATTCCTGCATACAATGAGAGGTGTGGAAGCCATCTGGGTGATTGTTGACCGACTCATGTTGAAAGCTATTTCGCAATGAGTTTTGCTCTCGTGTGTATTTCATATATCCTTTCTACAGCTTTCAGATCTTCACGAGATCCAATTGCAGTATAGTCGGGTATAATCGTCTCCTCAGGGATTGTGTGTTAAAACAACTATCTTGACGTTATTTTAAGCTTTATGAAAATGGTTGGTTTTTGTTTAAAACTAAGAATGATAATTCGTAAACAAAGTAAAAGATAAAACAATGGTGATGTTTAGTTAAGCAAGATAAGAAAGGTGTTGGGATTTCAGTGACAATGTTTCTAAATGCAACCTTAAACTTTATGAATATGACTTATGTGTCTTCTGATTTGATCGTCACCAGTTCTTAACTTAATCATCTTTTCTCAAGCATTTTAAGATCATAAGTCTCCTTATTAAATTGTCAATTGTCTTGCACAAACTTAACAAAGCAACTTGATGCTAATGCGGGTGTTCAACATGATTAGTGCTTAGCTTCCAGTTATGGCAATTAAGAACTAAATGAATTGATCTAGGTCAAGCTCAACAATTGTAACTTCCGTTCGCAATTTTTTAAGTCTAGGATCAAGTTTTGCATAGCACTATGATTCTTAACTTGGTTATAACTTAACAAGTATAACTACCGTCCATACAGGCGAGTCTCAAGTTAAGAATCAAAACACTAGCAAAACTAGCATTAAGCACAAGATCAATCATTAAAACCATAAGACCTTCATAGAATCATAAACATAAGTTAGAGTGGATGCATTGAAGAAACAAAGCACATCAAATCCCAACACAAGAAAGTTTAGCTATCCATAATCATGAATAAAATACAAGCTTACTAGGATTTAGAACAAATATGGATTGAAGAGGAGTGGTGGGTTGTCTCCATACGTCCACCACGACTCCAATCGTAGCAATTCCAGCAGCAATTCCTTATAGGAATTCTTCTAAACCCTAGATACTTCACTAAACCTAACTTACTAGAATATGGAATAGATGTAGTGAAGTAAAGGAAGTGAAAATGGATGCCAAGGATGATTACTAAGCTGCAGGGGAGCCCTCTATTTATAGGCCTCGAAATGGCATTTTCGCTCAGCGCAAGGGAACCATCGCTCAGCGAGTAATCATTTATTCGCTGAGCGATCCGTACATCATCGCTGAGCACTCTCTCTAAATGGCTTGCAAGTGGCTTATCTTCTGACAGATTTGCGGTGGCTTGTCAACAGTGGCGGCTGGCTCTTAGCTGGCATCATAAATGCACCGCCTGCAAGTGGCTCGAGCAAGTACAATCGCTCAGCGAGTAATCATTATTCGCTGAGCGATATGTGTGCGTATCGCTGGGCGATGACTGTTATGTCGCTGAGCGATTCCCCCTTTTCTGCACTTGTCCTCTTGCTTTGTTCATTGTAACAATTGCATGGCTTCCTTCCTTGTCATTTTTCTATTGTTTTCCTGCAATAATTACATAAATTCAAGCCATTAGTTGCCTTTTGATTTATTTGTATAAAACTTGTATTGATTTGGAATTATTTTATCTATTTTATACTAATTAAGATCAGATAAGTGCCAATTATCTCCTAGTATTTTATCACAATTTGGCACTTATCAACTCACCAAGTCCGCACTTGATTCACGTTGGTATTGGGATGAACTGTTACCATTCATAGAGTTCTCCTACAACAACAGTTACCATGCGAGTATTGGCATGGCCCCTTTCGAGGCACTCTATGGCCAGAAGTGTCCGTCGCCCCTTTATTGGAACGATGGCCGTGAATAAAGATACTTGGGACCCAAAGAGACCCAAGATGCTGAGGAGTGCATACAGCAAATCAGACAGCGGATTCTCACCGCTCAGAGTCGTCAAAAGAGCTACGCCGACGTCCAAAGAAGACCCTTAGAGTTTCAAGAAGGAGACCATGTGTTCTTGAAGGTTACTCCTACTACAGGCATTGGGAGGGCCATGAAGGTAAAGAAGCTAAGTCCCCGATTCATTGGACCCTTCCAGATATTGGAGCGCATCGGACCAGTGGCATACTGGATAGCTCTACCACCGAATCTGGCAAACGTTCATGTTGTCTTTCATGTGTCTCAGTTGAGGAAGTACTATGTTTCTCCAAATCATGTGCTTGAGCCCGAGAAGATCATATTGAGAGAAGATCTCGCCTTGCCGTTGATGCCGCAAAAGATCGTCGACCACAAGACCCGGAAGACTCGGAACAAAGAGATTCCAATGGTACGAGTTATCTGGGAAAACGGAAAGGTTGAGGAACAGACTTGGGAGCTGGAAGAAGACATGAAAGTGGCCTATCCAGAACTATTTCCAGGTACGAATTTTGAGGACGAAATTTTTCTAAGGGGGTGGAATGTAACATCCCGCTCTTTTCCTAGTGAAAATTTCCCCGATTAACTGTTCATAAAGCATCCTGTATAGGTTAACATGCAGAGATTAATAGAAATTTATCCGTCTAGTTTCTCGAAACTCTGATGACACTCAAAGAGTTCCTCATGACCCTTGGAATTTAGTGGAAAAATCAAACCGTCGGAAAAACGGAGTTTTGCTCAATTTCAAACGATTCCGCAGATACTAGAACAGTCCCGTTTGGCACCGTTTAGCCAGTAGAACTGAGCAGTGGGCCCCAATATTGGGAAACCATACCTTTTCGGGGGGGAAGATGATAAAACCCCTAGAGCAACCCCAAATTGTTACTAGGAAGCTTGGCGATCGCGGAAACGCCAGCGGAATGGCCCTGTTCGGACACTGACGAGAGATAATGGGTCAAAGGTGTCTGTGAAAAATACTCCTCCGGAGAAAAATTCACAAATTCCTTGAAGTGATCATACCTTTATGTAGAGGGGAATGAGAGGATCGCGACGGTATAAGCGGAATATTTTTTGGACGACCATACGCGACGCACCGGGATTGCGAACGACCAAAAACGAGCGAAACGGGACCGGGTGGGCCCCACACCTGCATTGACCACGTGATTGAATCAGATTCCAAGGGAAAATAATAAAAAATACAATTACTATTCATTGATTTGACCCTTGAATTATCTTTTGAATTAATTAATTATTAAAGAAAATAGAAAAGGGCATTTTGGTAATTTTGGCAAGGGGAAAAAGGGTAATTCTTGGGGGCAGATTCTTGGCTATAAATAGCCCCTCCCATTCATAAATTTTCACAAAAAGTTTCAAGAGTGTGGAAACTCTGACCAAAAATTGTTCGGTTCGGAAACTCTGCTAGAACACCGCTGGAATCAGGAACCGCTCTGGGAAGGCTGAACCACCAAGGAACCTGCCTCTTTTCCACCATTTTCAGCCCTTTTCAAGCCTCTAAGGAAGTGGGTAACCTTAGTTTTACTCACCCCCTTAGTGGTGATTTCATGTTTCCTTTGTTTGATGATTATTTAATATGTTGGAACTGTTATGCTAGGGTTAGGAAGATGATTCTGAAGGGTCTTGTGACCTGGACTAGCTAGGATTTTAATGGTTAGAACATCTGTAAAAAAACCCAAGAAGTGTCCATGAGAAAGGATGAAAAGAAACCAAGAAAACCAAAGAAGTATGCTGCTGTTCGGCCAGGTATAGCTAAGCGGCCTCATGAGTCGCTGAGCGATCTCATGAACCGCTGAGCGGCCTTTGTGAACCGCTGAGAGGCTCAGGGGGAACTTAGTGATAAGGATGGAAAATGTTTCTAGAACCTGGCGTCAGACCGCTGAGCGGTCAATATAACCGCTGAGCAGCCTGAGAGCCCTTTGAAAATGATTTTGAAAAAGTAGAGGACCGAGTCTTAGGTACCGCTGAGCGGACCCAAAGTCACGCTGAGCGGCCTATGAGGTAGGAAACTCATGGAAACTATCTTGGGCACATAGTCCAACAAGCAAAGATTTAATTGATGTACTTGATCGATGTATGTAACATGTAAGATGTATGTGGAACATTGCATGTAGAATAGTGATCATTATAATCTGTATGTTATCATGCATCAGGAGGACCGGGTTGTCAATAAGTGTTAGGACAACCTTAGAGAACTAGAGGTTAATCACTTAATGCTTAAAGATCATAATTGAACACTAAGGAACAAGTATGTAGCTATATGACAGTAAGTATCTCTTGGCGGACACGCCCCTCACCAGTCCCAAAAGGGTGGATTGGTTAAGAGTGATGAATAAAAAGAAATGATGAATGAGAAAGGGTGACGTCACACCTAAGTTATGATGATGATGATGTACGAGTCCAATGCCTGGCTGCATCGTGAGGGCCTGCCCGGCCTCCTACCTAGTGGAGGTTAGCCCACTTGATTGGCAGCGATGGACACTAGACCCCATCGGTGGTTAGCAACCACTCTGGTGTGAGCGTAGCTGGGTCGTCGTCAAGTTGGGAATAGAAGTGGTTGTAGTCGTATGGCCACGACTACGTGGGCGAAGGACTAGATTAGAGGGATGTGACCCCGGGCCCGAAGTTCGCCTAGGGACGTTCAAGAAGGAAAATGAGAAGGACGTAACCCTGGGCCGAAGTTCACCCAGGGCCGTCAATACAAGAAGGACGTAACTCGGATCGAAGTTCATCCGGGAAGCGTAAGAGAACCCCATGCATAAAGTATGAAATGAATGAGAATGCAATGATATGATGAATGAGTATGTAATATATAAGCATATATAATGTCTACGAGTATGTGTATGAAGTAAGTACCGTCAAGAGAACGCTCGAGACGGCTATGTATGTATGCAAGAAAAGTTAATAAGCACAAGAACTTAGATAAGAAAGACTAGATCCCCAGTCACATACTAAAGTAGATAAAGCCATTTAGGACCTTAGTCCAGATAATAATCAGTAGGATGTTAGTATGCATGTAAACATCGAGATCTCCTGAGTGGCCTGGTTCTTAAGTGAGGTAAAGAAGTACCCTACGCTAAGGTTAGCCACTGAGGACGACTGTTCTCACCCTCACTCACTTATGCTTTCAGGAGCAGGCGAAGACGTTGAGGGCTACAAGGAGCCCTATGAGGAGCCGCATGAGGAGCAGTAAAGGACCAAGGACCGGCCAGTATAGCTTGACACGAAATGGATATTTTGATATGTAGTTAGACATCTATTTTGATGTATGTATATGACACTTGTACGTAACTTATTATATTACTCTACTGATGATGTAAATATTTGTGATGGACCAGATACTTGTTTATCTAATTAGTTATGCCAAGAATGACTATTACTAGTAAGCTCAAGCTCTATCGTTTGTACTATACGCTTTGATTCACGCGCGGCTCATACTTTGCAAGATATTTTCCTTAATCTGGTATTTGTGAAAGATAATAAAGGACCATAAGTAATCCCACCAAATGTAACACCCCTGCTAACTGCCCACTTCCATGGTAGTAAGCAATGCTCACAGAGTTGTTATTCGTTGTGTAGGGTTACTTCTAGCCCTTACTTTTACCTTTTTGAAAATACTTGACTATGGAAAATATGGACCAATTTGAAATCCGTTCGTGTGCTTATCAAGTTATAAATTAGGAGCCATGTGTGATTAAGAGAATATATAACAATAATCGCTAGCGTCTACCACAAGTTAGGTGGAGATCATAGTGGAACATGAGAAACAGATGAATATATATATTTACAATCAGGGTCCCAAAACACAGTGACACATTTGTCTTAATAATAAATATTTACACAAAAGTATAAAGGTCATAGAACATCGTACAAAATAATTGTCGCCTTAGCGCGACCGTAGTCCTTTTGCTCCAGCTTCGATCTACAGCTCTCTGTTGCCTACCATGCGTCCCTTGGGTCGATTTCCTCGTTGTGCCCACCTTGATCCATAACCGAGTGTGGGTGAGAACACATAGTCCTCAGTGGGGTTTCTTAGCTCTAACTATCGCTTCATTTCTCGGTTATCCTCCAGGCCGTTCAGGGATTTCTAAGTGATCATGCATATTAACATCCTACTGATTATTATCTTTGCCTAGGGTCCTGAACAGCTTTATCTACTTTACTAGGTGGTAGGGGAACTAATCTTTCTTATCTAGGTTCTCGTGCTTATTTACTTTTCTTGCGTATATACATAGCCGTCTCGAGCGTTCTCTTGACGGTACTTACTTCATACGTATACTTACATACTTTATCATATACTTATGCATCACATACTAGTTCATCACATATACATTGATCAGTAATTCATTCATTCATTTCATAACTCGTGCATGAGAACTTGGAAATTCTCTTATGCGTGCCAGCTAACTAATGGACCGGGGCGCATCCTTCTTTCGAGCTCTCGGCTAACTAATGGACCGAGGCTAGTCCTCCTATCTAGCTCTCGGCTAACTAATGGACCGAGGCTGCGTCGGCTCCGAGCTAACTAATGGACCAGGGTCTCCCTGAGTCTTCCCACTCATGTAGATGCGGCCAAACATCTACAACCTGCTTTTGTCCTCTGATTGATGTCGACCAGGCAGCGCTATAACCTGAGTAGTTGCGAACCACCGCGGATAACTAATGTTCCGTCTTCGATCATCAATAGAGATAACCGTCCACCTAGTGGGAGGGCGAGGGGTTTGGTCCTATGACACAAACCAAGTGGAGACCCACACATAATCATCATTTCATAGGCGTGACATCACCCTTTTTCATTCATCTTTTCTTTCCTTTCTTTCTTTTCATTCATCATCATTAACCAATCCACCCCTTTGTGGGGACTGGTGAAGGGCGTGTCCGCCAAGAGAGATGCTTCCTATCATATAGATACATACTTGTTCCCTAACGTTCAATTATGATCTTTAAGCATTTAGGTGATTAACCTCTAGTTCTCTAAGGTTGTCCTAACACTTATTGACAACCCGGTCCTCATGATGCATGACATTATAATCATTTCTAAACATATTCATTCTACATGCAATGTTTCACATACATTCCCTCTATTACATACATCAATTAAATCCTTGCTTGTTGGACTATGTGCCCAAGACAGTTTCCATGAGCTCCCTGAGACTCGGTCCTCCCCGTTTTCAAAATCACTTTCAAAGGGCTCTCAGGCCGCTCAGCAGTTATCTGGACCGCTCAGCGGTCTGACGCCAGGTTCTAGAAACATTTCCCATCCTTATCTTTAAGTTCAACCGGAACCGCTCAGTGAAGCATAGGACCGCTCAGCTGTACACTTCGCTCAGCGGTTCACACAGGCCGCTCAGCGGTTCACGAGATTGCTCAGCGACTCGTGAGGCCGCTCAGCAATACCTGGGCGAACAGCAACATACTTCTTTGGTTTTCCTTAGTTTCTTGCCATCCTTTCTCATGGACATTTCTTGGGGTTTTCAAACATATTCCGACCAATAAAATCCTAGCTAGTCCAGGTCACAGGACCCTTCAGAATCATCATCAAACCCTAACATAACAGTTCTAACATATTACAAAATCCTCAAAACAAAGCAAGCATATAATCACCACTAAGGGGGTGAGTAAAACTAAGGTTACCCACCTTCTTTAGAGGCTTTGAAGGCAGATTGGATGATGAGAGAGTTGGGGGAGAACGGTCCTCCGAGTGTAGAGCCCCTGCCTGGCTTCCGTCAGGTTTTCCCTCAGTTCTGACGGTTCCTGCCAGCTCTGGGCTTGCTTTGACGCCTCCGAGCTCCTCTTGGATGAACTTCTTCAAGCTTTCCTTAGGGTTTTGAAGGGATTTTCGTGGGTTAGGGTTAGGGGATTCCTGGAGGAACTGAACTGGGTTCCAGGCAGGCGGTGTCTGGGTCTCCGGTTTGACCCAATAGCAGTCGATCGGGCAAACGAACAGAGTTCTGGCAAGGTTTCAATTTTTCTATGTCATTTTCGGTTTTGGGGAGGGGGGTATTTATAGCCCAAGGCTGAATGCCCATTTTACCCTTGGCAAAAATTACCAAAATGCCATTATAATTTAATTTCCTAATTATTTAATTAGTTTGGATAATTATAAAGTCAAATCAAGTCACATCAATGAATATTTAATTATTTTCCTTGGAAAAGCTGAATAATCACGTGGTCATCTCCCATGTGGGTCCCACTCAGTCCCGTTTCTCTCGTTTCCGGTCGTTCGCAGTGCCGGTGCGTCGAGCACGGTCGTCCAAAAAATATTCCGCTTATACCGTCGCGATCCTCTACTTATCCTCTATATGGAGGTGTAATTACTTCAAGGTATTGGTGAATTTTTCTCCGAAGGTATATTCTTCACAGATACCTTTGGTACACCGTTAAGCGTCAGTGGCGACAAACGCCAGTTCAGCTTGCATTTCAGTGATCGCCTAGTCCTCCAAATGAGGTTGTGGGACCAATCTAAGGTATTTGAAACTTTTCCCCGGTACCGGTTGGGTTTCCAGGGACTTGGGACTCTTTGTTCAATTCTACAGGCTAAACGGAGTCGTTCTAGCGTCTGCAGAATCGTCCGAAAGTGAACAGAATTCCGTCTGGCGGACGTTTTAGGTGTTCTATCCAATTCTAAAGGTCAAGGGGAATCCTTTGAGTGTCAGCAGAATTTTGAGAAACAAAACATAATAATTTCTACAGACACTCGTGTAACACCCTAGCTTAGCAGCTTATGCTTAAGTCATAATCTGCGTCTGCTAAGTTGTTATCTGCTGTGTGGGCATACTGGTAGTCCCTACTTTATTCTAGAAAATAGTTAAGTTATTTGAAAGTAAGGACCCATTTTTTTTTTGAACATAAATTGTTTTTACGCGTCAAAGTAGAACCATGCGTGTGAACTATCATAAGTCCCATATAGTCGTATAACAGATAAATGCGGGCGTCGTCTGTCATACATGTACATACATAAGCAGTAAGGTAAACAGTACCAAGTGGGTCCCATCATACAATCATACACGTCAAAAGTCATATATATACTTAGCATAGAGTTTTACATATAAGTTATACTGTACTGATACAGCAGAAAGCCTGTACATATGCTAAAACTAGAACTACTGCATGTGCTACAAAATAACATACATCAAAATACATAAACACTACGCCTATTATCAAAAAGATGTCGCTCCTGATGATAGGGTCAGTGAACGGGGCTGGTCCGCACTCCGGCTCATCCTCGTTAGGCTCCTCCTCTGGCTCCGGTCCGGGTCTACCGTCCTAAATCTGCTGCGAAGGGTCCGCCGCTTCTTGGGCAGGGTCGTCATCTAACTCACCTGAAGCCATAAGTGAGTGGGAGTGAGAACGGTGGTTCTCAGTGGGAAACTGTAGGGTAGTGGGGATCTGGTTATTCAATTATGCTTCCGGCCGTCCAGGAGATCTCTAAGTGTTCATGCATGTAGTCACCCTACCAGTTCTTTCTTGCCTAAGTTCCTAGGCTGCTTTATCTAATTTACTAGGTGATAGGGGATCTAATCTTTCTTACTAGGTTATCGTGCTTCATCATTAGACTCGCGGTGCTACTATGACCGTCTCGTACGTGTTTCACGGACGGTCGACTAAACATGTACTCATAATCATATATAATCAGATATAATCATACAACTTATACAATTAGCAAATAAATGTAATGCATGAGGGGATAGGGTTTCTCTTACGCGCCTATGTCGCGTCCTTCTTCGCTGCTGACTGCCCTCACCCCCTTGCTGACTGCGGGACCGTCATCCCTCATACAGCCGCAACCTCTTGCAACCATTCAACTGATAGAATGGAGGGAGTGTACCCTAGCGATAGCACTGGCAAGCAAGGGCTCGCTTGTCCACGTCTGGGGGACAAGATCTCTCTTTTTCTTTCTCTGTCCACGTCTGGGGGACAGTCCTCCGACACGTCTGGGGGCGTAGGTTGCTCACCACAACTGGGGGTGCGCCTAATGCCACGTTTGGGGGCATATCTATTTCTCTTGATCCACGTCTGGGGGATCCTTTCGCCACGTCTAGGGGCGATACTTACACCACGTCTGGGGGTGCACTTACTCGTCTTTTAAATGTCATGACATAAAAGCGCAAGCGTACTGTTCTTACTTTCTTTTCTCTCTCCGGGTGGAAACCCGCGTTCAGATACTATCTGCGTAACATAATCATAACTCAGTCCGTCTCGCACGGCTGGGGAGGGGCTTGTCAGGTATGACGTGCCAGAGAGGGTTTCCTATTGCATAACTATGTTCTTATCTTCAAGGTTCTCCGAGCCCTCGTGGCCGGAACCTTCTTAAGATACTCCGTTTTCCCTAAGGTTCAATTATGGTCTTTGTTAGGTTTTAGGTGATAACTTCTAATTCTCTAAGGCCGTCTTAAGATCTTGATGACGACCGTATCCTCATGATGCATAATGATATTCAAATGGACATAATGCACATTATCATCTTTTACCCGAAAAACCTGTTTTTTGGTAGAATTTTTATTCAACCGTTGACCGATGGGCTCAAAGCTTGACCCTAAAGTTTTTCATAGTTCTGAACCCACTTTTTATGAAAACAAACCTAGATTTTTAATTTCCTTACCCAAATTTACATTTTTGCCCTCATAAGCCCAAAATGTCATTTTTGTCCGAAAAACCGATTTTTCTTTGGAATTTTATTTCTCCATAACCCAATGGACTCAAGACTTGACCTTAAGGTTTTTAATACCTCTGAACCCATTTTTCATGATAACAAACCCAGATTTTTAGTCCAAACCCCCGAAATTACAGATTTGCCCCTTTTGATCAAAATGCCATTTTTGCCCATAAAAACCGATTTTTCTTCGAAATTTTATTTCTCCATAACCCAATGCACTCGAGACTTGACCCTAAGGTTTTTAATACCTCTGAACCCATTTTTCATGATAATAAACCCAGATTTTTAGTCCAAACTCCCGAAATTATAGATTTGCCCTTTTTGATCAAAATGCCATTTTTGCCCATAAAAACCGATTTTTTTTTGGTATTTTATTTCTCCATAACCCAATGGACTCAAGACTTGACCCTAAGGTTTTTAATACCTCTGAACCCATTTTTCATGATAATAAACACCGATTTTTAGTCCAAACCCCCGAAATTACAGATTTGCCCCTTTTGATCAAAATGCCATTTTTGCCCATAAAAACCGATTTTCTTTGGAATTTTATTTCTCCATAACCCACTGGACTCAAGACTTGACCCTAAGGTTTTTAATACCTCTGAACCCATTTTTCATGATAATAAACCCAGATTTTTAGTC
>QANU01046273.1:0-13155 GCA_003254905.1 Nissolia schottii | reverse complement strand
AAAAAAAAAAAAAAAATCGAGAGGCACAAATTCATAAAACGCATAAGCTTCCACAGACCAAATTCATGATGACACACGTATCTAACTCAGACCACGGAGCTCTACTCTGCACTCTAAGCTAGGGTGGCTCCTGTTATAGACCGGGCCATTAAGGCCCATCCTAGAACCTAAGTCTGAAGGTCCACGGATCAACCCGACCCGAGTTATCACCCCGCCAACAATCAGTGATATCCTCCTTCCAGCAAGTAATGCTCCACGATCCTCGAAGGCCAACTCAACGGAAAGATCCCCAGGGTAGCAGAATTCACTTCCACCACTCAGGTATTTAAACTTAAGCAGCACACCAGGTATGCTTAGAACCCATTTTCTCCCTTTGATTCCCCTATTGCTTCGAACCTTCACTGACTTGAGCGTCGGAGTCCTTGTAGGTACCCGTATCGACAACCCCAAACCCGCAGAAGAGCTCCAGGATCCAAATTGTACTCCTTCGGTACACTAACACTATATATGGTGGAAGTGTTATACTTACACGCACAATGAAGGTCGGAAAGTTTCACCTCAATGGAATGTATATATTATATGTAAATTTTTAACTATAGGGGGAAATAGATAAAGAGGGAGAAGAAAAAATGACGATGATATCCTTGAAGTGTTTTAACTATAGCTACATTTATAAAATGCGATTAAGAATAAAGTGACTAATTTGACACATGTTTTAAAGGGAGAAGAGAAAATGACGATGATATCCTCGAAGTGTTTTAACAATAGTTGCATTTATAAAATGCGATTAAGAATAAAGTGACTAACTTGACACATGTTTTAAATGATAGACTAAATTGGACTTTTTTTTTCTTTTTCTAATAACAGTCCCGTTATTTGTACACCTCAGAAACATTCACGTAACAACCACCAAACGGAGAAACAACGACCATCATGCACTAAAGAAACAAAGATTGTCAATGTACATTTTTGCGTGTTTATGCACATGAGAGTTTAATATTACTATAAAATAGATAAACAAATATTTTTACCAAACATTTCTGCGTGTTCTTGCGCACGTATGTTTAATATTGTTCATTTTCTATGTTTGACAATGTTTGTTTTTTTGTTCTTTAATATTTGTTTATTTGTTTTATAATGCTTATTTTACTATTTAGATGGCCGTTAGATGTCTATTTTTTAGATGCACGAATAATATTTTTGTTCTATATAATATCTCAGAGTCGATCTTACTAAATCAATATATGAGCACCGTGGCTTGCAATTAAATCCGCCGAAAAATTGCAAAATTATCAAGTCAACTTGTTAAGCACAATATCTATTACAGCTAACAACATTCCGAAACATTCACTATGACCTGTATTGAAGAAATACATGGTTTCTTAATTATATTGGGTCTACATTCGTCGACATCAAGAACTCGGTGATTAATTATATAATGAGCACGTTTTGAAAGAAGTCCCAAAATAATGCAAGGTTGGACAATGAGCATCAGGTATATATAGGTGAAGGTATTACAATATAAATTCGTGGGCTCGTACCATTTTGTTATGTATGGGGCTTATATTAGAATAGTGAGTGTAGTGCAGGTTTGAAGAAACGACATCTAACTTGTCATCCCTAATAATAAACAAAATTTTAAGACACATAAAAAGTGCTCGATGTAATTTCACTTAATCTCAAGTAAGTTATTTTCGTTGTTTATATGTAGTGCTTGAAACAGGGAAATACCATATAAATAAAATACTACATTATGATTTCTCAGATATTTCAATAGTCGTACTAAATGAAAATATACCTTCAATGTTTGACACCGCGTTAAGGGAAGTGGCTTGCAACTAAAAACGATATCAAATCTGCAAAATCATCACCAAAGTCAATTTCTTTCATCAACAATACAGCCAACGACATACCACGAAACCAAAATTTAATCGAAAAAATAATAAGGTAGCAATGGGTGTGTGCGTGCCACAACGCCCAAATTGCTGTATTTAAATAAGGTGGTTTCTTATCTATTTTATGGGATAAATATTTCATGCCATTAAATTTATCTATTTTTTATAGTTTTTACGACTAAATTCATCTAATTTTATTATCATTTTATGATGTAGTATGACATATTGATGAATTATATGATTTAATATGGTAAATTAATATTTTTCAATACAATATTTGTAAAGAGGTGCATCGTGGTTCAAATGGTCTGCAAATCTCTAAACCTCTTATAAGTTGGTTCTTTTGATGATTTGATCAATGAAAAATTTATTACAATCATATAAAACATGAAATAATAACAAAATTAGATGGATTTAATTATAAAAATTATCCAAAATCTATAAATTAAGTAACATAAGATATTTATCCATAAGTAAGAAATCAATTTTAAATATAAATGGTTTTCTTAATTAGTATTTTGCTATCGACCCATTGATTAATATGACAAGAAATTAAGAGCTACAATTAATGTAATGCAAGTCAAGCATCATGTAGTATAAATAGGTGACACATTTTATGAGGGTCTTCACAACTCTATAGAATTCCCATAACCAATATGGCTTCAAGTTCTCATTCCATTGTGACTTTTTCTAACTTAAAACTCAGAATCTGTTTACTCTTTTGTCTTATTGGGATAACATTAGCACAATTGCATGACAGTACTTATTATGAGAAAGTGTGTCCCAAAGCCCTTCTTATCATCAAGGCAGGAGTCAACCTTGCTGTGTTAAGAGAGCGTAGAATGGGTGCATCCTTGCTCCGTCTTCATTTCCATGATTGCTTTGTTCAGGTATGTTTTTCATGTCTCAAATCTCATGATTGAGAGTGGATTTTCTAATGTGCAAATTGTATATATGATCTAATTAAATCATAATATCCTAAAGTGAGGATCTTATTTTAGAAAAAAAAATTTCGTTGTTTTAAATTAATAAAGTGAGCATCATTATGTATGAATCTTACTTTATTGATTTAAAGGTATATACAGACTCTCTTTACACAAAAAATTTTGCTTTAAAGTATCTAAATTCGATATAAATTATATCTTATATTGATCATGTTATATTAAAGAGACGCAACTTAAAATTAACTTCGCCATTAAATTATCGTGCATTGTCATATCAACTTAAAACGTTTGACGCACACTTACTATTTCAAAAGTCTAACAACTAACAACTCATGATTAGATAACAATACAAATCTGTTTTATACTAAGATTATATCAAAGTTAATCTAACTCTTATCTGTTTATTATCACACATGAAAAGTTAAACAAAATTGATTAATTTATGTTTTCTTTGCTCCTATATTTTAGGGATGTGATGCATCAGTATTGCTGAGTGACACACCAACATTCAGGGGTGAACAACATGCTTTCCCTAACGATCATTCTCTAAGGGGCTTCGATGTCATAGAGAACATAAAATCTGCACTAGAGTTCGTGTGCCCCAATGTTGTCTCGTGTGCTGACATTCTTGCCGTGGCTGCAAGGGACTCGGTTGTTGCTGTAAGTATTGAGAAATAATCAATTGAAGACAAAATTTGGTTCCTTAACCATAAAATTTCGCCAGACAAAATAGTCCTTCAAGACTTGAAAGCTCGCTTAAGGTCTCTAGCTACTTATAATATAGGACATTTTGATTCCTAAACATTAAAATGTGACATTTTAGACCCTCCGAATTGACGTGACTAGGGACCAAAGTGTCCAAATATTTCAAATGATAAACAATCAAATTGTCTCATTTTACATGTTTAAAGACTTAGCGGAGTTTTAAATTTTGAGAAACTACGGTGTAGTCTAATTTTTTTGGTGCTTCTATTTTGTCTTTAACTAAATAAGCCAAATTAAGATAATCATATGATGTGTATGATTGATGCAAATAACTCTCATTCTCAGTTGGGTGGACTTGGTTGGGAAGTTAGCCTGGGAAGAAGAGACTCAACCACTGCAAGTTTAAGTGCTGCTAATTCAGACTTACCGGGTCCCTCTTCGGACCTTGTTGATCTAATCAAGGCTTTCAAGAAAAAGAATTTCTCAGTAGAAGAGATGGTTGCTCTATCAGGTAGATCAAGGTCAATTGTACATGACTTGTTATACACATCAATATACTAGCTAGTTAAGTTATACTATATGTTATTCACACACTACTTTTTGCATATTATTTGTAGAAAAATGGCTAGAAAGACAAAATTGTTTTGCTGGAATTTGACTAGCCTAAATGATGTGAAATAGTTTTGATCTTGAATGAGTGGATTCCGCCATCATATTAAAATCGTTCTCTTATCAAACACAACGTATTCTTCAGGTGCTCACACAATAGGCAAAGCGAGGTGTCAATTCTTCAGATCAAGGATTTACAACGAAAGCAACATAGATCCCTCATATGCAGAATCATTGCAAGCAAATTGTCCAAGGAAAGGAGGTGATGACAACTTTTCCCCCCTTGACAGCAGCACCATGGTAGACCGTTTTGACAATGGTTATTACAACAATTTGGTTAACAAAAAGGGTCTGTTCCACTCTGACCAACAACTCTTCAATGGTGGGCCCACGGACTCCCTAGTTAAAAGTTATGGGATGGACCCGGGCCTCTTTCAAAATGATTTTGCTAAGGCAATGGAAAAGATGGGCCAACTTGGCCCACTAATCTACCCCAATGGCCAGATTAGAAAACAATGTGGCAGGGTCAAGTACTGAGTTCAATGGTATATCCAACGTTGAGAAAGAGGTGATGCTCATTCAAGGTTTTTCCGTTGAGAAATTGGTGTGTCGTGATAATTCTTTTTGGTTGCATGTTTGAACAATATTGATATTGCGGTTTGTTGTGTAATTTTATTTGAGTAAAGTTGTAGTTACTGTCTCATGCTTGTCCCTGCCTATATGTGCCTGTCACATACATGAAAAAATTCTTACATGGTCACAATACTAATATAATATATTTGAGCACACATGCAATAAAAGTGACTCCTACCATGTGGGTTCCATAAAATGTTTTTGGATTCCATATGATGAGACCCACTTTGATGCAAATCAAAAACGTCGTTTGATTTTAATGCGGTGTCAAATTAAATTTATAAACTAAGTTTCCCAAAACAAGAGGCTAGTATTAGGGCTAACTCGGGTCGTCTTTCAACGAATAGTTTTAGTTAATCTTCAACAATAAAATTGGGAGATTTTTGTTTAAGAATGTTCATTGTAAGTAGAACTTTAAACAATTGATAAAAATTACCTGTGTAAAGAAGTTTGCCGATAGATGATTGTTGTTCACGTGACAGTTAACTTGGTCATGTGATACATTACGTACCATGACCTTAACTTGTTCATGTGCCATGCATATGAGAAGTTAACCAGACCCTTTTAACCCAACCCGACCCACTTACATTACCCATGACCTTAACCCATAATTAAAAAAACAAAATAAAGAAAAAATAAACCAATTAAAAACCGTAATTTCTCATCCTCATCGTCTTCTCTCCTCCTCTTTCTCTCGCCCTCCGACCTCCATAGCCACCACCACCAACAAATCAACATCAACAAAAGCAAACTCTAATAATACAATGGGTTACCTGCATCATACAAATTAAGGGATCTAAATCAAACAAAATTCAAAAGCTATCCCAAGTATGCCCCAAAATCACAACACAACAAATGTTTATCAACAAGCACCAAACATTGACAGCATGGCTGCGCCGCCGTTGCTTGAAGACAGATGAACGGGGAAGACGACGTCACCTCTGTTTGTCCGTTGTTCCAGCCACAATAGAGAAGAAATGAATGAGGCAGCGATAGAGGAACAACAGGAGTTGGGGCTTTCGTCATAAAACCCGAATCGCGCCTACGATGACCCGATTTCGCTCGCAATAGGCAGCGATTCATGGCCACAATGGCCGCCCCATAAACGCAGCGCGCCACGGTGGCTCTTGACTACTCTGGTAAGGACAAACACCAACAAATTATAAACTATGAAGCCAAATGCATTTTTTAAACAATATGTTGAAAATGACCCAAATTAAAATACAGCACAGTGGTAGTAGTTGACCCTGAACCAAAATCAACTTTTGTTGATGTTGATTTGTTGGTGAGGGTGGCTATGGAGATCATAGGGTGGAAGGAGGGGGAGGAGAGAAGGGGAAGAAGAGGAGAAATAAGGGTATTAATTGTTTTATTTTTTATTTTTTTACTTTTAATTATGTGTTAGGGTCATGGGTAATCTAAGTGGTTCGGCTTGGTCAAATGGGTTTGATTAACTCCACACATGGATGGTAATCACGTGACCAAATTAACGGTCCATTCTAATGACAGAGACTAAATTTTACCAAAAACATTTGTTAAGAACTATTTACTTAAAAAAAAAAATTTTAAGAGTAAAACACAATTTGTAATTTTTCAGGAACTAAAAACATATTTAACCCTTATAATTAATAATCATTAATTATAACATGCCTATCAGTTTGTAAGAGGAATTAAAATCATATAAGAACATAAATAAAGCATATAACATAAACAACATCAATCATTAGAAAATCTTACACAATGTAAAGGAAATTAAAGAGACATAATGTAAATTAAGCGGGGTAATCCACTCTGCGAAACTATAGCTTATGCAGGGGTAATCCATTGCCAATTAGTAACTAAGCAAGGGATAACCACTTTGTTAATTAAAAATTAAGCGAGGAATAATCACTCTGCTAACTATAGCTTAATCAAGGGGATTAACCACCTAATTACAACAAAATAATAAAGCAAAAGTATAAAGAAAACATAAAAAAATAGAAAAAATACAAGAAATGGAGGTTTAAACGAAGAAAATCGAGCTAGAGAGAAATGGGAGCTTGATTTGGGTGCAAGAAGCAAATGAAGAGGTTGAACTCTATTTATAGGCTCAAAATTATGTTCTTATTCGCTACAACAAAGGATTCTTCGTTGTAGTGAACAGTATCACAGTAGAGTACTGTTTGAATGACTCAGTGTTGACTCGAAGCTCGTTCGAAGGTCATACATGGGTGAACCTTTATTGCAACGAAGGTTTGCTCACTGCAACGAAAGCTTGTTCGCTACAGTGAAGGTTTCTTAGTTGTAGCGAAGCCTTGCTTTGCCTTGACTTGCTGCAGCGAAGAATGCCTTATTTCACCAATTTTTGATCCAAAATTTTCAAAGGTTTCTTCATGAAAGTTGTAGATCTTTTCATTCCACATGAAGTGGAGTCAAAGTTTGATTCATTTGGACTTTGGACAGGGGTAATCCATTGCCAATCTCAAGAGTTGATCTCACTAAATCAAGATATGAGCACGGTGGCTTGCAATTAAATCCGCCGAAAAATCTGCAAAATTATCAAGTCAACTTGTTAAGCACAATATATATTACAGCTAACAACATTCCACGACGTTCGCTATGACCTGTATTGAAGAAGTACATGGTTTCTTAATTATATTGGGTCTACATTCATCGACATCAAGAACTCGGTGATTAATTATATAATGAGCAAGTTTAGAAAGAAGTACCAAAATAATGCAAGGTTGGACAATGAGCTTCATGTATATATAGGTGGTGTTACATTTCATCATGAACATGAACAAATTAGCCTTATACATAATTAATCACAAAACCTAAGAATATAACATGGCAACAAGTTTTCATCCCTTCAAGCACAGTATGTGTTTGTTGTTATGTCTTATTGTGATAATAGTTTCAGTTTCAGCTTCAGATTTAGTTTCACCTTCAGTTGCTACTGTGTCGTCACTTCTACCTAATCCTGCTGAAAAGTTAGGGCCCCCCACCTTTTACGGCTTAAGTTGTCCGTTGGCCCTTGCCACCATCAAGCTAGAAGTAATCGCTGCCGTGTTGAGAGAGCCACGCATCGGCGCGTCGTTGCTCCGTCTTCACTTTCATGATTGCTTTGTCCAAGTAAGTCTTTGTCTTTCATATTTATCTATTCTAAAATTTGAGAAATTCTTTTTTAAACTCAAGTTCAACACCTTAAATTTGAACGTACACATAATAAAAGTACTAGGACATACTTTTTATATGTATGCTTGAATTAATTTAAGGTGTTAAACTTATGTTCAAAGAAGGATTTCTCCTAAAATTTATCCAAACACTTTAGAGTTTTCTTTTGACAATAAAAATAAATAAACAACCAAATGTTCCTTTATTTTTTTGGGGTTCTAAGAAGAGCTGGAGAATGGGAAAAGATGGGCATGAGGTGGTGACTGAACCCTAACCCAGCGCTAGCAACCCTTTGGCATAAGACAAGGACCAATGTATCCCGTGACACTCCCATCGACTCCCATTTAGCATCAAGAAAGACAAGGACCAATGGAGGTGCAACTTTATAGATTAAAATATATAATCATAATACCAAATTTTTAAAAAAAATCGAGAATAGTCCGGACATCTAAGGAGTTAGGGAAACACTAATATTAATTAAGCTAAAGTGCTAATTATGCTAAATTAACAGATCTAAAAAATAATTAAAACTAAATTGGTCAATAAAATTTAAGAGAGATAAAATTGTCTGAATTAAAAACTAATGGAAACTAAAATGAGAGTTTACCTTATTATCCTATTATTATGTATTTAAGAGCAACACAAATGCTAAGAAAATGATTGAAAACCAACAACAACCATCGAAGCTCCTAATTCCTGTAAGTCTTCAACCTTCACTGAAGCCCCTTCGATCTTCCTCCAACGTCTCAACGGCACCAGTTGCAAATGGTCCCAACACGGGAACAAATATCAAAAGCTTAACCACCTACTCGCTAGAAGCAAACAAAGCTCAATGATCAAGTGCAGAAGCTGAAATTGGACGCTTAACCACCTACGACAAGAGCAAATACAGAGCCATAAGGCTAATCACATCAGAATCAAAGCCACACAAGGCTAACAAAGTCTGAAAACACGGCTAGAATGAAACAATCTACCAAACTTCAATTTGAGCATCAGTCAATCAAAACACCAAAACCAGCTCCAGCAACAGTATTTCATTATCCAAAGCTTGACAAAATGTCACAGCAGATCATTCAAACCAGAGACATGTACAAAAAAGGAACAAAACCACACACCTCTGAAGATAGACGAAACACAAACACCGCAGCAAGATCACCATTGCAAGAAATCAGAATCAAACAATAATGCACCAGGTTCTGTAGCAACAATGCAGTAAAATAATATGACAAGCATCCAACACAGTTCAATGTTTGGTGTATCCATAGCATAGCAGAATATGATAAATTCGATGCAACCTGTTAGCAATTTAGATGCAGGACAAGTGAATGCTATGAACTCCCTTTTGGGTAGGTTCAAGCATGTTTCAACACCAGCAACTAAAACAACAGCAGGAACAACAGATGTTGCAGAATCAACAATTGTAGCAACAATATCATCAGCGGCAATTGATGCAGAGGCAGCAGATTAGAACTCGAACTAACCAGAGAGAGAATCAATTTCAAACTGGAACAGAACCAACAGCTACAGGAATTGCAAAATCAACAACAACGGTAAAAAAAAAAAGATCTGGAAGTCGGAACCACGACTTTCAGCCGCCGCAACTGCCTCATCTCCTCCGCACGAAGATCTCGGCAGCGGAAACAACAACAACAACAGAAACCAGATCTGGACATTGCTAGAGATATGGAGAACCACGACAAAGGTGGCGTAGAGGCTCTTCCTTCTGCCGCTGCAGCAGCCTTGTCTCCTCTGAACAGAGAACACCGTGATCTGGAGGAAGATCATAACCATAACCACGTGGTTGAGTTACCTTTGCATCGTCCTCACAGACCTGCTCCCTTTCATCGCCAGCGAATCCCTCGTGCCGTTGCCGAGATCCGAATTGCTGCCACCGGAGAACCTTGACTGCGACCGGAGAAACGGAACCTCGACCGAAGACTAGTGTGCGTTTGTTTCTCTAAAAAATGAGAGAAAATAAACAAGAGGAACTGAAACAAAAAAGAGAGAGACGGTGTTCCATTGCGGAAAGAGAGAGAGAGAGAGAGAGAGAGAGAGAGAGAGAGAGAGAAAAGTGATTCAGATTGAGTGAGAATGGGAAAATAAAAAAATTGAAAGAAAACGAAAGAAAATAGAAGAAAATGTTTTGGACTGTTTGATTTTTCTGAGAAAATAAAAGAAAACAGAAGAAAACGAAAGAAAAAAAAATGAGTTGCTAAAGCTTCAAGGTGGATGTCATGACTCTGATACCATGTTGAAATCCATGGTATCAAGATGAGGAAAGAGGGAATTGAAATTGAACGTAATTAAGAGAATGAGAAAGGTTACAAAATATAAGTGGTGCAGGCCTATATATAGGCTCATGATAACAACTAACCATTAACTAATCTATTAGTTAATCCTAACTAACTCAATACAATTACAACTATCAATTATTTCAACTATATATTCTAATATTTGATGATTCAATCAAGAGTTTTGATAATAGCAAACAAAAAAAGAAAAGAAGATTTTAAGAGTAATCAAGCAAATTAAAGAAGAAAGCAAGCTTAACGAAGAATAACGTTTCACATCAAATGTTCTCACCATAAAATAGGATATCGAATAAATGTTAAAGCTTGATATGATATCTCTTTATTATATCTCTCTAGAAATTTTAGTATATTGGTCTAAGTGTTAGCTTTAATATTTTGATATAGTTTGATCGTTGTTTTGCCTTACAAGAAATGTGCAGTAAACCGATCAACTTTCTCATAGATATTCATTAATTACAGACAAATTTTTAAAGCTCCAACGATTTTATCATCTGTCGGTAAATGCCTTGTCCCTAACCATGTACCAGCAAATTTATATATCCTTTGATAATGCACCGATAGAAATTCTAACGAAAAAGTTTCCCATATCTGTGACCATTATGTTCAGAATTTGTCGTTGTTTTCCGATTATTATTATTTATGACTGATGGATAATATGTCGGTCGTAAATTTCAATAATTTTAATTTTAAAGCCTATATGAGACGGATAGTAATAAATATTTTACAAAATAATTTTTGTAATAAGTTTTTATTATTTTAATTTTCATAATTTGATTTAATATTTATATAATTAAAAATTAATAATTATACAAAATTATTTAAAATAAAATTAAATACTCAATTCAAATAAACATAAACAAATATAAATAAATAATATATAAAACTTGAAATAATACATATGTATTTAACTAAAATTGGCTGCTTTTGGACTAGAGGCAGAGATATATACTCCAGTCTGTATTAAATCAATAATGACAAAACAAAAAAAAATACAACCTAATCACACGTTACAAATTAAGGTGGAAATAAAATATAACCAACCTCATAGAAATTTTGATGAACTACTACTACTACTGCACTTCTACCAAGAAAACGTAATCAATAATGACAAAAAAAAACAGAAAGACAACCTAATCAATAATGACAAAACAAATAAAAAGATAACCTAATAACACGTTACAAATTAAGGTGGAAAAAAAAATATAACCAACCTCATAGAAATTTTGATGGACTACTACTACTACTGCACTTCTACCATGAAAACTTAATCAATAATGACAAAACAAACAGAAAGACAACCTAATCAATAATGGCAAAACAAACAAAAAGACAACCTAATCACACGTTACAGATTAAGGTGGAAAAAAAATATAACCAACCTCATAGAAATTTTGATGAACTACTACTACTACTGCACTTCTACCAAGAAAACGTAATCAATAATGACAAAAAAAAACAGAAAGACAACCTAATCAATAATGACAAAACAAATAAAAAGATAACCTAATAACACGTTACAAATTAAGGTGGAAAAAAAAATATAACCAACCTCATAGAAATTTTGATGGACTACTACTACTACTGCACTTCTACCATGAAAACTTAATCAATAATGACAAAACAAACAGAAAGACAACCTAATCAATAATGGCAAAACAAACAAAAAGACAACCTAATCACACGTTACAGATTAAGGTGGAAAAAAAATATAACCAACCTCAGAGAAATTTTGATGAACTACTACTACTACGAAGAAAACTACTCCCGCGCCTCATTTTAGTACTAAGAATCTGGATGCTTTGAAACTTTCACATGTTTACTATTAAAAAAGTCTATTATTTTAACTGTAATTCAATTACGTCTTAATTTTAACATAATATTATTAAACGAGTATAGGTAACTTGAATAACTTGAATCGGATTTGTTTCGGCTTGGTGCAGGGTGGTTCTTTCTTGTATTGCTTGTCCCGCTTGGATTTAAGCCGTTTTAATCATCTAAAAAAATATTTGGATTTGTTTTGCAACTAGTCCAAATGATGCATTTCCATGTATATTTTCCTTTACATGTTTTTGTTTATTTATTTATTTTGAAAAAAAAACTAAATATTCAAAATTTTAATACTAGATGATTTTTCTACAGAATAATTTGACATTTTAAAACCATTATATAATAAGTTGATTAAACATTTATGTAAAAAAAAAACCCTTTAATTAAGTTGATAAACTAATATTGGTATGCCTATTTTAACTAATAAAAAAGCTACATGTACACCCAATTTCATACACTCATACATACATCATTAATAATGTACAAACTTTATTCCGACGAGTGCACAAACATTACAAACTTGTAAATGATACTCTCAACTATACTTAATTAAGTGCACAAACATTACATGAGTTAAAACACAAACTTTATGTATATAAATACGAGGTGTATGTATGATGTATGGTTTTTGGTGTACGTTTAGCAGAACTCATTAACTAATCCAACTATAAATATGTTAATTATTTGTACTTATTTATATGAGAGACATCATGCTAACATACTTATATCTACTAGTTGATGAGATTCTAATGAGGTTCGCACCTTAAAGAAATTTCATTCAATAATGTATATGTGTGTGTCAGCATGATATCCCACACATAAATTAATAAGTATTATAAATAATATTTTTTTTCATTTGAATATGATTGACAGATAATACTCTAGCCGTGTATAATATTATTTTTGTTTTCTTAATCATTTTGTGGTTGACGTAACAATTAATACCTGCTGCAGCCATGCATGCATGGACCGAATCAATCAACGACGAATTCCTTTTCCCAATTTCTTACACAAGTTAAAAGCACACAATTACTCAAATATCTATGAAGAAAGTTTCTTTAGGCGAAATGGTCATTT
>QANU01046259.1:18287-60522 GCA_003254905.1 Nissolia schottii | reverse complement strand
ATTTTAGTATGCATTTGCTCACTTATAGAGTAATAACTTAGGGTATAAAATTGAGTTATCAGCTTCACACAAACTTTCTCCCGGAGCCTGCACAAATGTAGCAATAGCAGTTTTCAAATCCATAAATTTAGATTGAGAAAAGTACCTGGCACAAAGCTTCTCCTCCAACTGATCCTAGTTTGACAAAACACTTTGTGGCTGGTCAAGCAACCACTCTTTAGCTTTTCCAATCAAGGTCAGGGGAAACATCCTTAAAAAGATGGATTCTTCGTCGGCCTCGGACATTCCTGCAGTCCCACAGAGTTCATAGAATTTTGTTAGATGAGCAAACGAATCCTCATGATCCAAACCTGCAAAGGGGTTAGCATATAACAATTGAACCAAACCAGGTTGCATCTGAGGTTGCCTTTGAGCTCCAGTAGTTCTGCTCATTGGAATAATGTTTCTAGGGATAAAGTTTACAAAACCCCTATTATTACTGGCTCCTGTGTCAGTGCCAGCTCCACCAGCTCCAGTTGTTTCGGCCATGGTTTCTTCTTGGTTGGTTGAAGAAGTTGATGATGATGTTGTCTCTTGTTCTCCTCTTTGTTTGGCTAGTTGAGTTTTCTTCTTTTTCCTGTTCTTTCTGGAAGTAGCTTCAATTTCTGGATCAAACAACAATGGTTCTTTCGAAGTCTTACCTCGCAAGTGCTAAGAAAAATTCGCACTAGCCAAATAAGATCAAAACAAGAGTTCTCAAAATAACAAAATAGTTTATAACGAAAATAAAGACTACACAATATACTACAAATATTCACAATTGTCTAATCAAACAAAACTCAAGCGATGTATTTTGACGCAACTCCCCGGCAACGGCGCCAAATTTGATGAAAGCCTTTTTAACCACTTTCTCGGATCTTGACACGGCTTAGGTTTTGTCACAACCATGCCAAGCTCGTTGAAAGCTTCTATGCGCTTTTGTCGTTCAAATTAAATTTATATATACATACCTACTTTACGGCTTTCAGATTCCAAAAGGAATCCAATTGCAGTATAGGGTATGGTCGATCCCACAGGGAGTTGTAAAATACCATTCTTGAGTTCATTTAATTAAACAATGAAGTGAAGGATTTGATAATTTGATAGTTAAATAAATAAGTAAATAAATGACATAAAAGGTAAATAGGAAACAAATCAGAGGTAGTTCCGGAGCTTGTTGGGAATTTTAATCACATCATAGTTTCATGCATCCAGTTACTTATTACATAGAACTATCGTTTGATTGCCCGCCACCAGTTCTTAACTTGTCATCACTTTCGCGCATGACAAGATCACAGGTTTCCCTTGTTAAACTGTCACTTTCGCACACTAGCTTAACAAGGTACGCCAGCATTAATCCAGATGTTAAAACGGCTAACCTTTATTCCAGTTACGGCAACAAGGTTAGATGAAATGATTTAGGTCAGACTCTAATGATTGTAACTTTCGTTCACAACGTTCAAGTCTAGGTTCTAGTTAAGCATAGCATTATTGATTTTAATTTGGTTATGACCTAATTAGCATAACTTTCGTTCATGTAAATAAGTCCCAAATCAAGAATCAAAACACTAAACAAAACTAGCATTAGGCATGAAATCATTCAAGCAAATCATAAGAAAAAGATAGATTCATATGTAATAGTTACATGGATACAAGCAAACTACAATAGTAATCAAAATCCCAACAAAAAGAGGGTTAGGAACCCATCTTACAAGAGAATCTCGGAGGCAAGGTTTAGGCACTTACCATGACACGTGCTCACGCCGTCATGGCCATGGCTTCGCCAAGCTTCCTCGATCTCCGGCTCCTTCACAAGCCTCGTCTTTGTTCCTAACCTAACCTAAACTAAACTAAGCTTTTAAAGAACAAAGAAACTATGGAAGAATGGTGTTTGGAGGGGGAATGGATGAATGCCTTGAAGCGGTCTCGGCCTCCTCTATTTATAGGAAAAATTTGGGGTCTGTCGCTCAGCGGTTTTGGTTCCTTCGCTGAGCGATAAACACTTAATCGCTGGGCGGCGGCACTTTATCGCTGAGCGATCGTACTTGTATGCGTCTTCATTAAATGCTCGGCAGCTTTTTGCAGGGCGGTGCTGACGTGGCACGCGGCTATTGGCTGGCTACAGCTGGCTTAATGATGGCGCCGGCGCAAGTGGCTTGCCGACGTCCTTTCGCTCAGCGGCCATGGTCTAGTCGCTGAGCGATTCTTCCTTATTCGCTGAGCGAGGCATTACTTACCGCTGAGCGGTGCCTTCGTCCAGAATCTTCTTTTTAAGCTCTTTTCCAATTCTGCCCTTCTCTTCCCTTCTTCATGGGATTATTCTTCAACAAATTATGCTTGCATCCTTTTATCAAAACATATTTAAAACCTATAAAATATAAAGATTTATTTAGATAATTCTTTAAAATATGTGAGAATAAGTGCCATTTTGAATGATGAAAATTGTGTGTTTTGGGCACTTATCAGGAGTATAGGAAGGATTGCGAGGAGTAGCCATACTATAGTAAGGAGAAAACTCTCGGCACCTAGAGATCATAAGGCCTAGGTTGCACCAGTTTGGTTGATTAGGAGGATCGGGAGTAAGACAGAAGCTAGAGGAACCTTGGAAACCGTAGCGGGAAATCCAATTTAAAAGTATGTGTTGGACTCAAATTGTGGATTTGAGAAAAATCACTAAGAAGAAGAAAGTCGAAGTCCTATAGAGTTTGAAGGGGTCATAGTTCGTAACAACCCCAATATCGTAGTGGAGTGGGAACCGTTGAGTCGTGGAAGAGCGCAGCGAAAGCGTTGTGGAACACAGTGAGATCCCTCCTAGAGTAAGTAGAGGTGCCCCTTGCATGGAGTTGATTCAAGACCTCAATTGCCAACGTATACTTCTCGAGAAACCTCAAGACCCAAGGCGAAGCGGAGTCTAGGAGCTACACCAAGGAGACTTTTCAGTTGAGAAATACATAACCAGGTGTGAAGGGCTGAGCAGACACGCTAGGACACACTGAAGAGTAAGGGAACTCGCGAAAACAAGAAGGGTAAGAGGGAGATGGTTGTGCCAGGAAGCAACGGCAAGAACCGCTATGGGAAACACGATGGCTTCTCAAAAACTGCCACTTTGACCATAGCCGTAGCACGGCAGTTAGGACTAGTGATCACCATAGCGGCTGAAGAGGCGCCGGGATACGGACAATCAGGGTGAACAGGCGAAAAGAGGTAGAAACCTTAACCGAAAAACGGAGGACGATGGGAGAAAGGCTTACCCTGGATTGTTCCAGAGGTACGAATTCACACTGCCTCTGAATTTCGAGGGCGAAATTTTTCGAAGGGGGTGGAATGTAACATCCCAGATTTTCCCCTTATGGAAATTTCGCTTAAATCCTAATTTCGCGTAATTAAAAGCGCGTTAGAGATGATTATTTGGACTAAAAAAATTATTTAGAAAATTAATTGCTTCCAAATGCAGTCAAATAATGGTTTCTCGATCTCGCGGAGTGCCGCAAGGTCCGTGCTAAATTTCGCCGAAAATCGGGATTTCGGTAGGCACCTAAGGTATCTGTGGAAATTACCCCCGGGTAATTTATTCACGAATACCTTAACCTGACATACTCATATGATCAGGAAAAATTCGTAGATCACGGATATACCTTTGGGATATTTTTCGGAGAACCGTGTGTGGGCCAGAAGTGGTTAAAAGCGACTAAAATAGAATAAGGACTAGGATATTTATAATAACTATAATAAAATAATAATATAATAATAAAATAAATTAATTAATAATTAAATAAATAACAGCAGGGGGCACGGCTATAAAAGGGCCCCCTGGGTGAAAGAATATATATTTTCACTTTCTCTCAGTTTTTCCATTTCTATTACCGTTCGTGCACATCGCGGAAGCGCTACCGGACTTCGGAAAAATTCCCGGAGCACGCCATGGTGAAGAGGAAAATCGGCACAACGAAGCTACCGGAGCAGAATCGCCGTTTGATGTGGGTAACCCTAAGCCCACTGTCTATGTGGTTTAGTTTTTAACTGTATATGTGCCTATCTGTATATTTGACTGTATAACTGTTAAGTAGTATTTTGGGGGGATATTGTGTAAAAAGGGTTTTGTGAACGGTAGAAAAATGAAACGCGTAACTGTACTACTTGGAACCCTAGGAACAGTGAAAGTTTACGATCTGGAGTCTCGGAAGGCGATTTTTGTAGTCTGCATTCGAATCCTTAAGGAATTCAATCGAATGAAAGCCCAAGCTGAGCTTTCCTTCGAATGAATTCCACTGCAGTCGAATGTAGGCGAGTTTTAGGGATTTCAATCGAATGAATTCCCTCGTATTCGAATGAAGCGATGTCGAGGGATTTCAGTCGAATGAAAGCCTATTCCAATCGAATGAAAGAACTTCGAGGGATTTCATTCGAATGCCACAGCAAGTATTCGAATGAAACCTGGCAGAGTTGGGAGTTTAATGGTTTCAAGGGATCCAATGACTATGGTTAAGCTATTATTATATATTGAAGCATGCATCATGAGGATGGGATGCCATTTAAGAGTTAGGGCAGCCCTAGAACACTAGAGGTCAATGACTTAATGTAAAAAGAGCATAATGGAACTTAGGGAAATACGTATGTAGTTATATGCTAGGAAGCCCAGCTCTTGGCAATGTCTACTTGACACGCCCCTCGCCAGTCCCAAAAGGGTGGATTGGCCAATGTGTTACCTTGCCAAATCCCAAAAGGGTGGATTTGGTTAACGAAGTAATCCCAAAAGGGTGGATTAGTTCGCAGAGGTTAAAGACACAAGGAAGGAAAATGTGTTACCTTGCCAAGTCCCAAAAGGGTGGAGTTGGTTAACGGATTAATCCCAAAAGGGTGGATTGATTCGCAGAGGTTAATGGCACAAAGAAAGTAAAGTAAAGTTAAAGTAAAGATTGCTCATCGAAGCAAAAAGAGAAGTGAAGGAAGGATGACGTCATACCTAAAAGAATAAAGAAAGGAGAAGAAGGACGCTAACCCGGGTGAGCCGGTATGCGTAAGAGATCCCCAAGTCCCCCAAGCATGTAGTATAAAGGATATGTAGCGAGAAGCATAAAGAAGTATGTATGTGTATGAATGTGATGATTGAATAGTGTATGTATGTCAGTATATATGTGATAAAGTATATATGCATAGTCATGGATGTTTATGTATGATGAAAGTTAAGGGAACGACCCGAGACTGATAGCTTAATTATAATTGCATTGTAGAATTGACAAGCACGCAGACTTAGTAAGAAAGACTAGTTCCCCTATCACCTAGATAATCTTAGATAAAGCCGTTCAGGGCCTTAGGCCAGATAATAATTAGTAGGATGCTAGTATACATGTTTTCACCTAGAAACACCTGAGCGGCCTGGAGGATATTCGAGTAAATGAATCATAGGTAGCCATAGGGACCCACTGAGGACTCAGAGTTCTCACCCCCACTCGATTATGGATCCAGGTGGACATAGCAAAGAGCTCGACCCAAGAGACACATGATGGGCGACAGAAAGCTGTAGATTGGAGCTGGAGCAAACTGACTATGATCGCCCTAAAGCGACACATGTTTTGTATTATGTTCTATGCCTTTTATATACCTTTGTGTACATATTTATTATTAAGGAAAATGTGTATCTGTATTTTGGGACCTTTGTTGTAAATATATATATACAATTGTTTTTCATATTCCACTCTGATCTCTACCAACATGCGGTAGATACTAGCGATTGTTGTTATATGTTTCTTTATCACACATGGCTCCTAATTTCTAACTTGATAAGCACGCGAACGATTTTCAAATTGCTCCCTATTTCTGTGTAAGAATTATTTGCAAAGGTAGAAGTAAGGGCTATAAGTAACCCTACACAACGAACAACAACCCTGTGAGCATTGCTTACTACCATGGAGGTGGGCAGTTAGCAGGGGTGTTGCACAGTCTGTCCACAATTACCCAGATGGCATCTACTTCTGTCCAAGTACGTGGTAACCCTGAGACAAAATCCATCGCTATAGCCTCCCACTTCCATTCCGGAATCTCTGGAGCATTCAGCAACCCTGGTGGTTTCTGGTGCTCGATTTTTACTTTCTGACAAACCAAGCACTTCTGTACCCAGTCCTCGACATCCCTCTTCAATCCTGGCCACCAAAACATCCCTTTGAGATCATGGTACATTTTGGTGGTGCCTGGGTGCATTGTGAAATGACTCTTGTGTGCTTCCTTCAGGATGTCTTCCCTTAAGTCGCCTTCCTTGGGCAAGCAAATGCGACCGTTGAATCGCAATATTCCGTCGTCATCTGTCGTTACTTCCTTGATTTTGCCCTCTTCAACAGCCTTGCAGAACTTACACCAGGTGTCTTCCTAACAGTTCTTCTGAGCCTCTATGATTCTGTGCTTGAAATCACTGCTGACTTGTAGGGGATACAGCGTCAAACGGTCGTGTTGGCGTGCAACAGTCAGGTTAAGGTTGCGAAACTCCTCTATCAACTTCGCTTCCTACACCATCATCTGAGCCATCTGCAATGACCTCCAGCTCAAAGCATCAGCTACTACATTGGCCTTCCCAGGGTGATAGTTAAGACCGAAATCATAATCCTTAAGAAATTCAGTCCACCTCCTTTGGCGTATATTCAGTTCCTTCTGGTCAAAAAGGTATTTCAGACTCTTGTGATCCGAGTATACCTCAAACCGAACTCCATACAAATAATTCCTCCAAATCTTCAAGGCAAAAACTACTGCCGCCAACTCTAGATCATGCGTAGGGTAGTTTACCTCATGCTGCTTCAGCTGTCTAGAGGCATAGGCTATCACCTGGCGTCGTTGCATCAGTACACATCCAAGTCCAGCACCTGACACATCACAGTACACCTCAAAAGGTTCTTGGGAATCAGGCAACACTAACACTGGAGCGGTGGTCAACCTCTCCTTCAGCTCGCAGAAACTTCTCTCACATTCAGCGGACCAAATCATCTTCACTACCTTTCTAGTCAGCTTCGTCAACGGCAAGGCGATCTGCGAGAATCCCGGAATAAACCTCCGATAATATCCAGCAAATCCCAAAAAGCTCCATAACTCTGTGACTGAAGTGGACCTCTCCCACGTTCTCACTGCTTTAACCTTGCTAGGGTCTACTGCAACCCCCTGGTCTGAGATCACATGGCCTAGAAACTGCACCTTCCTGGCCCAAAACTCACACTTAGAGAGCTTGGCATATAACTTCTTACCTCTTAAAATCTCCAAGACAATCTGCAGATGTCTAGTGTGCTCCTCTTCACTCTTCGAGTACACTAGAATGTCATCAATGAAGACAATGACACAGTCGTCCAGGTACTCGTGGAAGATCCTATGCATGTAATCCATAAAGATTGCGGGAGGATTCGTCAACCCGAAGGACATTACCGTGAACTTGTAATGGCCATAACGGGATCGGAACGCCGTCTTATCTATATCCTCGTCCCGTACTCTAATCTGGTGGTAACCAGACCGTAAGTCAATCCTTGAGAAGACCTTTGCATCCTTCAACTGATCCAGAAGATCATCGATTCTAGGCAGCGGGTACTTGTTCTTGATTGTCACCTTGTTCAGCTGCCTGTAATTGACACACATTCTCATGGTGTCGTCCTTCTTCTTGACAAATAGCACTGGTGCACCCCACGGTGATGCACTGGGTTGAATGAATTGCTTCCCCAATAACTCCTCCAACTTCTTTTTCAACTCCTACAGTTCTAGTGGGGACATGCGATACGGCGCAATGGAAATGGGTCCAGCACCTGGCACCAGATCAATCGAAAACTCTACCTCCCGTTCCAGCGGAAACTCTGGAATGTCATCGGGGAAAACATCTGAATAGTCCTGAACCACAGGAATATCCCCGACTTCCAATCTGGCAACTTCCACTTCTGACGGTGCGAAGAAGACATACCCTTGATCTCTTAGCTGACAACAGTAGAGAGTCGGCAACTCCTCCTCTGACGCTACTAGGCTAACAGTCGTAGGGGGAAAAGTGATCAGCTTCCTGGCACAGTCAAGAACCACCTTATTGGCATTCAACCAATCCATCCCTAGTATCACATCCAGTCCTACTAGGGGGAGACAGATTAAGTCAGCTACGAACTTTCTTTCCTGTAGCTGAAAAGGACACCGTAGACATACTTGACAAGTCTTAACTGGCGGTGCAGTGGGTGTGGATACAGCAAGCATGTACGGCAGTGTCGTAGGAGATAAATTCAACTCCTTCACATTATCGTAGGATATAAAGTGACGCTCCGGAATCATACAATACAATCAAGGTTTTTCCGTTAAAGATGCACTTACCCAAAATGAGACCGTCTCCGTCCTGAGCTTCTTCGGCTGCCATGGTGAGCACTCGCCCCTGACGTTGGGCAGACAGTGGAGCTACTGGGCAGTCCTTCACAAAATGACCTGCCTTTCCGCACCTGAAGCAAACCCCTTGGCCTGCTAGGCACTCTCCAAAATATCCTCTACCGCATTTTGGACAGAGTGGACGAGACTCGGCTGGCTCTTGGCTGAGTGTCCGGTGTGTTACGACCCGAGTATCTGATGGTGAAGGTCTCACTGCTGGGGTCCCTGTCCGCATTGGTCTTGGTCGGGGCTGATTCGAGGCTCTCCCATTATCTGCTGTGGCCTCGGCAGATACTGACCTCTGCCTCTCCTTGCAAATGGTGTCTGAAAGGGTCCCCTCTTCCTCTGATCTGTTTGGGAACCGCCTGCTTCATCAAACCTTCTCTTAAACCTCTCGCTGTGCACTTAAGCCAAATCTCCGTTGGCTTCTTCCTGGGCCAGACAAGTGTTGACAAGAGTGGCATAGTCTCGTATGCCAGAGACGTTCAGAAAAACCCTCAACTCGGGCTTCAATCCGCACATATACTTCCCACATTTCCAACCCTCATTAGGGTGGATCCGGTATATCTGAGAATACTTGCAGAGCTTCTCAAAGGTAGCAGTGTACTCTGCGACCGTCATATTTCCCTGCTTCAGCTCTAAGAACTCAGCCTCCTTTTTGTCTTGCAACTCCTGTGGAAAATACTTGTCCATAAAGGCCAACTTGAACTGATCCCAAGTAGCCTGATACTCTCCCTGCTCAAACTGGGGCCTGGTCATATCCCACCATTCCCCCGCTGCTCCTTCTAACTTCCTCGAAGCGAACTTGATCTTCTGAGGATCGGTGCACGGAATATCCTCAAAGATCTGCCCCAGCTTGCGAATCCAGCTGTGGACTAGGTCAGGGTCCATCAACCCTTCAAACACCGGTGGGTTAGCCCAGTTGAAATCTCTATAACTCAGGGCCTCGATCTCCTGAGCCGTCTATGGTGCGTTGCGTTGAGCATTAGAGGCTGCCATTTGGGCGGTAGCCTAGGCCTGGGCCTGGGTAGCCGCAGCCACCTGCCTAAGAACCTCTGCAAGATCTACAGGTTCCAGAGTACGTTGTGTATTATCCCTGTAGGGCGGCATGCCTAATATGTAGTACCTGCATAATTCCGAGTTGATCAGTCTCAAGAAAGGCAAGCACACAGAAACTTAGCACATACCACTTAGCTGGAACATACACCGTAATCATGCTCGAAAGCATAGTGCAGCTCAGTCCTCAGGCTCCGTTGGACCAAATTGCTCTGTTACCAAATGAAACACCCTAGCTAACCACATACGCTTAAGTCGTATGCAAAGCTCACCAGGTTGTTTGCTACCTGGTGGGAATACCTTAGTCCATAGTTAATTTCGAAAATAGTTGATTAAGAAAATAAGGACCGATTTTAAACTTTTCATTTGCATTGATTAATTACAAAAATAGAGCCATGCGTCGGAAAGAACAAGTATAACGAGCGGTAACGCCTTTGGACTTAGCGGATAACAATATAATGATAAGGCATAACATATACATACATTTGGTCCATCAAAAGATCATGTAATTATGATTACAATAAGTAAGTACAAAGAACATATCCATAATCCAAAAGTAGCATATACATAATCCAAAATACAAAATATCAGAGTGCAAGGCTACTGGAACACTACACAGCAGGCCCTTGATCAAAAATTCCAGTGTCCGGCTATCTCTGGGCAACCATCCTGACACGACCGCTCATGGCTCCTCGGTCTGCTCATCAGCGTCCTCGTAGTATGAGTCGTCATATGTCCCTGAAGTCATAAGGTAGTGGGGGTGAGAACGGTAGGTTCTCAGTGTAAATAACATTAGCTCCTGTGGATCCCGTGTCATATTAGGTCGGACTTCAGGCCGCTCAGAGATTTCTAAGTGTGTAAATATACTAATATCCTACTGATTATTATCTGGCCTAAGTTCTGAACAGTTTTATCTACATTACTAGGTGATAGGAGAACTACTCTTATTTACTACGTTCTCGTGCTTATTAACATTACGTTTACATACATAGCCGTCTCGAGCGTTCTCTTGACGGTAAATTATAGAATAACAGTTACATATAATAATACACAGCAGAATGAACATACTCTTGGAATATATGTTATTCCCACCATAGCATTGCCCTCTTTCGACCCTGCTATGACGGAATAACCTCGCACCCCCAGTGTAGGCCCTCTTTCGACCTTCCTGCGGTGGGCTTCCACTTGCCGCGTGTCCTCTCTAACCCCTCGGCAGTGGGCGGATATTGTACCCCCACCTAGCACTGCTCTCTTTTGACCGTGCTAGGCGTGATAACCGCACACCTTGCAGGGATGCCATATCAACACCACCTATGGCGGGCTTCCATCTTCAGGATGTCCCTCTGACCTCCTGAAGTGGGATTGTTGTTTGGCTCTCGTGATCACGGCCTCAAAATTTTCAGCAGCATTTCAGAATTTCCTCTCTTTTCAGTACTTGCAGCATGTTATGACTTGTTTCCTATTGTTTATTTCATAATCTTTACTTATCTCATAATTACTTCTAGTTCTTTAACTTTCCTTTTCATAAAATGCATGGAATGCACATACTTCACATATTTCATTCACAAATTATAATTACAGCATTAAGTGCTAGACTATGGGCTTTAAAATGGCTTCCATGAACACTTCGGTCACTCTCCGCGGACTCAGCAACTACAATATACCTCCGCGGAACCCACTTAGAAAACTCTTCAGGGAACCACTCAGCAACTCCAGGGAACCTCTGTGGAACCACTCAGAAACTTTCCCGGTGTCCGATCAACAACTTTGTAGACCCCTCTCAGTCACTATCCGCGGAACCACTTAGCACCATCCCAGGTGCCGCTCAACAACTCTCTAGACTACTCTCAGTCTATCTCTGCATAACAACTCCCACTCAGCACCATCGCAGGCGCCGCTCAACACTCTCAGTCTATCTCCGCGTAACTACTCCCACTCAGCACCATTCCAGGCGCCGCTTAACAACTCCAGGCTACTCTCAGTGTATCTCCGCAGAACTACTCCCACTCAGCACCATCCCAGGCGCTGCTCAACGACTCTCTAGGCTTCTCTCGGTCTATATCCGCGGAACAACTCATCAATGGTCACTGGGCGAAACTTGTGGAACTAGGTTTCCCTAGTTGTTCCAATTGTTTAATACAATACGTTTTGATGATGACAAATAGAATGCAAAAGGATGTAATATGCTAAAAAGAATACATTTGATTTTGTATGATTGAACTTAACGGTAATCATATAGCTTACACATCATACAATGATATATGAAGAAACATCCTTTTGAGAACATATCCAATAACTCTATATACGTTCTTGATGGATTAACTATTGGATATATTTGTGTTAATATGTATATGCATGAATATCAAGTGCTATAGTGTTACAATGCATGCATGCTAGGCAAAGAATATTATTTGATTAATATAATTTGATCCTTGCCTAATTGTATATGTATGATGCATTGATTAATCTATATATGCATATGAAGATATTGGAACACATTGGACTAACTATGCTTTCTAGTGAATTATCTTGTGTATAGGATAGTCCAAGGCATCAAGAACAAGATGGAACAAGAAGGAACAATCATATGATGCCCAAAGTCAAAAGGCGAAGCATGAAATGTCAATTCCATGAAGAACATGGTAATGCCGAAGATAGGATTCATGAAGAATACCAAGTCCAAGCAAATGGTAAAAAGGGAAATAGTTTCTTAGGACTTAAGGTATTCTTGTCAAAGGAAAATTGATATATATCTCTCTCTAAACTCTTAGGATGATGCTCTTAAATGATCTTAATTGATTCCAGGACGTAAAATGAATTAGACAAACTTAGGAATCAAGAAAGATAAGAAAATGGATGAGTGGGGCGCTCAGCAAAGTGACTTGCACAGTCGTTAGTAAAATGACGATATCTTGGGCTAGAGAACTCCAATTGAGGTGGTTCAAATTGCTACATAAAGCCAAGAGAAAGATCTACAAATTTGTGGAGCAAGTCATTTTTGTTGAGTTATTTGAATGACTCAAGAATGGTGATTCGAATGACTCTGTCGTCAGAGGCCCCAACGGCTATATTACATCAGTCATTCGAATGAATTCTAATGAGTCATTCGAATGACTCGAGTCCTGAAGCCAAAAACGGCTAGGTTTTCAATGGATAAAATTGATTAAAAAATGGGTAATGGCTGTAAATGGCTAGTACACTTAGAAACCCTATAAATACCCATTAAACTCTCATTTCTAGCCAAGCCTTTGATTCCCATCATTCTCATACTTCATACTATCAATGGTTAATATTTTCCATCATCTAAAGAGCAAAAAGAGAGAGATATTGTCAATAAACCTATAGTGCTTCAATTTGTATTATCCACTCTTTGAGAGAGTTTCTTTTTCTACTCAAATTTCCATACACTTGTAAAGAGGGTGAGGTATCCCTCTAGTTGCTCAGGGTGTGGCATCCCTAAGGTTTGGTTCTTGAGGCTTCTACACAATGGTTGGGGGATCCTAAGTGTGAGGAGTGCTCTTGGATGTAAAGGTTTTTCAAGCAAAGTTAGAAGCTTGATCATAGTGGAGAAATCTTGAGCAAGTCGCTTGGGGACTGGACGTAGATCACAAGGGTGGTCGAACCAGGATAAATTTATGTTTGCAATCTCTCTAACTCTATCTCTTGCAAACTTATATTATTGTCTTGCATATTTGAGAATTGCATATGTTGATAATTGTTTATAAGTTGCTTTGTTGATTTTATTGTTTTATTACAAACATAATTGAGCATGCCTATATTAAATCTTTAATTATTATATTCCACTGCATAGTAACGTTAATTGCATGAAAACGCAATATTTGTTGAAATTGGAATAATTTCTAAAATACCCAATTCACCCCCCTCTTGGGTATTGGTTGCCAAGACCAACAAGTGGTATCAGAGCTTCGTGCTCCTAAAAAGCTTAACCGCTTAGAGTTAAAGGTCCTAATTGTTTGGTAACCTTATTAAGTGTTTAGAAATGGATTGGTATGAATCTATTAAACCACCATTCTTTGATGGTAAATATTTTGTGATATGGAAATCAAAAATAAATATCTATATAGAGGCAATAGATATTGATATGTGGGATATCGTGCTTGATGGATATACTTCCAAACCCCTACATAAAATGAATGCCTATGATAAGAAACAATTTTCCTTAAACATTAGAGCAATGCAAATCTTAAGAAATAGTCCATGTGAAAATATCTATGATAAGGTTAGACATTGCTCTAGTGCCAAAAGTATTTGGGAAACTCTTAGTGCTCTTTATTGTTATGACAATGTTTTGAGGAAGACCCAAAAAGACATCCTCTTGAAGCCTTCTTGGATGAGCATAAAGATAAAGATGATTATCAAGAGGAGTCAATTGAGGAAATTGTTGATTCAAAGGACTTTGAGGTAAATAATGCAAAAATTGACCATTGTCCTTCCTATGATAATATTAAATGTGCATATGATGATTTGCTTGATGATTTGTTGCTATTTAGAAATAAGAGCTTGATTTGCTTAGAAAATATTTCCTTTATTGAAAATCAAATTGAATCATTGAAAAGTAAATATTCTTTTCTTGATGAGGAGATAACCTTGAAATATGAAACCTCAACTATGTTTGAAAATTGCATTGATCTTGAAAATCAAGTTGAGGGATTGTCTTCTAAAATTGAGAAAAATGAAGAGACTACATGTCTATTATCCATTGATAATGAAGAGAAGACAAATATTTCTAAATGTGAAAAATCAAGCATGTCTTGCAACAAATATGGCTTAGAATGTTATAATAGTATCAAATCATCATCAAAATCTATTGTGTGCAATTATTGTGGAAAATTAGGACATATTTCTCATTTGTGCTATTATAGAAGAAATGCTTATATGAGAAATAATTTGGTATGGGTTCCAAAAGATTGTAAAAATGCTTAAACTAACCCAAAAGGACCCAAGTTGAAATGGGTACCAAAATGTCCTCCTAGTTCTTTGATAATGCAGGAAAGTCCACAAACAAATGGACAAGGTGGTCAACAAAATAAGGAGGAGTCCTCAACCAAAGTGCTTCTAAGGTTTAAGAGAAATCTTGTTAATCAAACAAAAACGAAGCACTCAAGAAAAGTTTCTCATGTACTTCCAAAGTTCAAAACAACAAATGAGAAGCAATGGACAAAGAAAAATGCTCATTCATTTTCCAAGGCCAAGGTATCAAAAATCTTTACCTCTCTTGTACATTCACTTGAAGAATCAACAAAAGTGAGGTATATTTCTTATGGGCCTTAGGTAATTGATAGCATCATGTGCATGTGCTCTTTACACTTGAATAATTCACTAAGCACATGATTATGCTCATTAGTGTTATTTATGTCCATTATTATTTTGTTGAATTGTATAAGTTCATTATATTGCATGTCATATTTTATCATGCTTCAAATTGTCAATATCACTTGACAATGATAATGTTAATCAAAATATGATAGATATAGGTTATTCAAGTTATTTTCCCAAATTACATATTGTGACATTTATACTTGAGGGAAAATCCTTGAAGATTAATCTCAAAGGATCCAAGACTCTTGGATACCAAAGAAAATTTTCTTGTTCTGTAGGTATCTCATGACAATCAAGTGGAGACCAAAATTGTGCTAGAATGCAGACGAATTCGAATAACAAGGGGTGTCATTCGAATAAATGAAGAAAATTTGGAAACAGAGAGCTCAAAATGTGAAGTCATTCGAATGACCCGAATAATTCATTCGAATGACAAAATTCCTTTCCTCAGGTCTGAAACTTTGAGAAAAACAATCAAATGAATTACCACTTTCCATTCGAATTCTAAAATTTTTACTCTCAGGTTCTAAATTTTCCAGAGTTATTCGAATGTATTACCCCATTTCAATCGAATGCCAAATTTTTAAAGCCTCTGGTTGCTAATTCTCCATGGTTATTCGAATATATACCCATCTTTCAATCGAATGCCACATATTCGAAGTCTCTGGTTGCTAATTCTCCAGAGTTAGTCTAATGTATACTCATAGTTCAATCGAATGCCAAATTTTTGAAGCCTCTGGTTGCTAACTCTCCATGGTTATTCGAATGAATACCCATCTTTCAATCGAATGCCAAAATTTTTCAAGTCTCAGGTTGCCATCCCTCCAGAATCATTCAAATGTAACCCCCTGGATCATTCGAATGCCAAAAATTTGAGCTCTCGGGTTGCTATTCTTTCAGAGTTATTCGAATGTAACCCCCATGATCATTCGAATGACCAAGGGTCTGAGCTATTAAAAGAAGATTGCGAGCTTAGTGGCTTAAATATTCAATACAACCACAAGAAGCACAATTTCGGTGACATCATTTCTCACCCTCTTATCCTTTAATACTATGTTTATTAATCCTTATCCCTTATGTCCATAAACATTGATTATTCCTTGGACAATATGCTTTGAACTTGAATTTGAGTTATAATAGTTTATGATGCATGTGATTCTCTTTGTTTGACAATTTTTAAAAGTCTGAATATCTGTGATTGCATTATTTAATTTTTTTTTTGGTTATGCATATCCTCTACCCTTGATCAAAAATGGATATTTATCATGTTTTAATAATGTCTAAAGGGAAAGGGTAAAATGAAAAGAAATTTGTTAAATTGCTTTATTTCTACTGTGTCAATCTCATATTATATATTGCATATAATCTTTTGGGAAAAGCATAAATTCAAAGGAAACTATGTGAAACTTTTTCATATAACAAAAGGAAAATTCTTTCTTTTGAAAAACATGTATTCTAAGGGATAATGATCTAGAGCTTGTAATCTTGATTGGCATGTGTGATACCTTTTGGTAATTATTAATGTATGCCTTATGTGATCATTGATGGAACTAGTTTTATATATATGTCTTGATAATGATCATACATCCTTCTTTTACTCTTGAATCTCTATGGGAAATATGTCTAAATCATTTTGGATTCAAGGGATTATGATTCTCTTAGCATGATGGTTGATAATGCATCAAATGATTATATTTGCAAATGTTTGATATATCAACCTATATTTTGCTTGTTAAAATGGCTTTTGATGCTAACTAATGATTTGGAGAACTTTCATAGTTTCTCTCTACTTTTAAAAGCATGCATCAAGATCTTCACAAGTGAGATACAAGCCCAAGTGAATCCTGGAGGAGTTGAAAGGAGTTAGAACTAACAAGAACTTAAAAGAGATCTCCTCACATGTAATGGAATGGAACATTCAAAGAGGAAAGCTAAAGCTCAAAGGATCACTCAAGAGGAACATCACACCCAATCGACTACAATAAGTATCTCTATCCCTAGTCTTACATGATTATCTTATATTATGGACAATATGATACTTGAATGCTTATACATTGTCCCCAAAATATGCTTATCATGACATATGTTTTCTCAAATCATCATCTTCATGAAAAACATCTTATTTGAATTACATTCTTAATTATGTCATGAAATATAGTGTGGATCTTACTAGATAATATTTCTTTATCCTTATAACATGTGCCCTTATGATCAAAAAGTTGAAATGCTTAGTTTTACATTCATATCATGCTTTGTTACACATAGCTATGTTTGCTCCAATATGCTTGCACCATTGTGATAACTTGAAATGTGCCTCATATAAACAACAAGTGGTAAATAACAAGTGTGTGTTTAAAGCTAAATTTATATATGTTCCCCTGCCACCACAAGTTCTCACTACTGTGCTTGCTCTGATTTCTATCAACAAGTAGTATTAAAATTTCTTGACACGTGTTGTCTTAAGAATAACAAGTGGTTTTGATTGGAATTCCCCACATGCTTTCTCTCAAGGAAAATATTTTTCTTATACATATCTTAGGGGATAATTTCTTGAAAAATTATTTTTGAAAGGGGGAGCTCAAGATGTCATAGTATGTCATATACCTAAGTTTCTAATTGGTTAATTTCATCATATGCTTCTATGAGATAACCATATACCATGCCATTGCCTTGTTGAATATGCATACTACATGTTTGTGAATGTATTTTGAGAACATGCATCAATTAAGGGGGAGCCTTAAGCTTCAACTAAAGAGGATTATACAATGCTTACAAGGGGTAAGTTAAGAAGATTATTTCCCAAAACAACAAACCAAAACACACAAGCGGTAAACATGACCTTCAAGTGGCATCCATTGCTGGCAAGTGTTTTGTGTTGCTAGAAAATCCTCTATTGCACTCTTAAAGAGAATAAGGTACATACTCTTCACTTTCATATCCTCTTGCTTTCTTAGTGTAAAATTCAAAATGCATTGCAAAGTACACACTTTTAAAGCTCAATAATACATATCCCTTTCATGTCTCAATTATGAATGTCTTCAAGTGGTTATTGTCTATCACATGATTTACATCTTGCTTAAACCATTTGACTCTCAAAGGAGATAAAATCATGAGATGGTTTCATTGAAAAACAAAGGGGGAGATGTGTTTTTTTACTTGTATGCATATATATGGAGATAAGTTCTAAAAATCAAGGGAAAATCTTTTTAATGACTAAATAGGGGGAGGATATAAATAGTGAGAGATATGCTTTGTATCTTATCTATTATTTCTCTTACATTTTTTTGTGAAAAGTTAGAACACGATAAGATTGATAATATCAATATAGGGGAGAAATAATGTTGAGGGGAGACAAACAAATAAGGGGAGAAAATTTCTCATCCCCTTTTTGCTTATGACAAATAGGGGGAGAAATAACAAAAGAAAAGAAAATATGTTATGTATGTTGTACGTATTTGTCAAGAGACACAAAAATATGTCTAGAGACACAAAAATATGTCTATGCTTATAGTTGTTAATCTTAAATGACATATTTATCTTTTGGTGATTTGTCATCATCAAAAGGGGGGAGATTGTGGAACTAGGTTTCCCTAGTTATTCCAATTGTTTAATACAATATGTTTTGATGATGACAAATACTATATGTTCTAATTGTCTATGCTTACTGTATATGCTTATATTTGTAGAACTAGGTTTCCCTAGTTGTTCTATATCTTGATGATGACAAATAGAACACAACAAATAGATAATGACAATTAGAATGTAAAAGGATGTCATATGCGAAAAAGAATACATTTGATGTTGTATGCTAAATAGAATACACTTGATGTTGTGTGCTAAATAAAATACATTTGATTTTATATGATTGAACTTGATTGAACTTAATGATATATGAGAAACATCCTTTTGAGAACATATCCAATAACTCTCTATATGTGCTTGATGGATTAACTATTGGATATATTTGTGTCAATATGCATGAATATCAAGTGCTATAGTGTTACAATGCATGCATGCTAGGCAAAGAATATTATTTGATTAATATAATTTGATCCTTACCTAATTGTATATGTATGATGCATTGATTAATCTATATATGCATATGAAGATATTGGAACACATTGGACTAACTATGCTTTCTAGTGAATTATCTTGTGTATAGGATAGTCCAAGGCATCAAGAACAAGATGGAACAAGAAGGAACAATCATATGATGCCCAAAGTCAAAAGGCGAAGCATGAAATGTCAATTCCATGAAGAACATGGTAATGCCGAAGATAGGATTCATGAAGAATACCAAGTCCAAGCAAATGGTAAAAAGGGAAATAGTTTCTTAGGACTTAAGGTATTCTTGTCAAAGGAAAATTGATATATATCTCTCTCTAAACTCTTAGGATGATGCTCTTAAATGATCTTAATTGATTCCAGGACGTAAAATGAATTAGACAAACTTAGGAATCAAGAAAGATAAGAAAATGGATGAGTGGCGCGCTCAGCAAAGTGACTTGCACAGTAATTAGTAAAATGATGATATATTGGGCTATAGAACTCCAATTGAGGTGGTTCAAATTGCTACATAAAGCCAAGAGAAAGATATACAAATTTTGTAGAGCAAGTCATTTTTGTGGAGTCATTCGAATGACTCTGTCGTCAGAGGCCCCAACGGCTATATTACATCAGTCATTCGAATGAATTCTAATGAGTCATTCGAATGACTCGAGTCCTGAAGCCAAAAACGGCTAGGTTTTCAATGGATAAAATTGATTAAAAAATGGGTAATGGCTGTAAATGGCTAGTACACTTAGAAACCCTATAAATACCCATTAAACTCTCATTTCTAGCCAAGCCTTTGATTCCCATCATTCTCATACTTCATACTATCAATGGTTAATATTTTCCATCATCTAAAGAGCAAAAAGAGAGAGATATTGTCAATAAACCTATAGTGCTTCAATTTGTATTATCCACTCTTTGAGAGAGTTTCTTTTTCTACTCAAATTTTCATACACTTGTAAAGAGGGTGAGGTATCCCTCTAGTTGCTTAGGGTGTGGCATCCCTTAGGTTTGGTTCTTGAGGCTTCTACACAAAGGTGGGGGATCCTAAGTGTGAGGAATGCTCTTGGGATGTAAAGGTTTGTCAAGCACCTAAGTTAGAAGCTTGATGATAGTGGAGGAATCTTGAGCAAGTCGCTTGGGGACTGGACGTAGATCACAAGGGTGGTCGAACCAAGATAAATCTATGTTTGCAATCTCTCTAACTCTATCTCTTTATTTATTGCAAACTTATATTATTGTCTTGCATATTTGAGAATTGCATATGTTGATAATTGTTTATAAGTTGCTTTGTTGATTTTATTGTTTTATTACAAACATAATTGAGCATGCCTATATTAAATCTTTAATTGTTATATTTCGCTGCATAGTAACGTTAATTGAATGAAAACGCAATATTTGTTGAAATTAGAATAATTTCTAAAATACCCTATTCACCCCCCCTCTTGGGTATTGGTTGCCAAGACCAACAAAACTGACAACCGAATCCCTTGTTTTCTTTCCTTTCTCTTCTCCTTTACTCATGGTTACTCCTTGAGGTTTTTCACACATATTCTAACTATCAAAGCCTATCTAATCCAGGTCACAGGACCCTTCAGAATCATCTCCCTAAATCCTAGTATAGGTTCTAACATATATACAAACATAAGAACATACACACACATGAACACATAACAGGAAACAACCACCATTGAAGAGGTGAGGGACTAGAGTTACCCACCTGGTAGAGAAACCTTGTGGTGGTGAGGGAGACTTGAAATGAACTCCGTGGAAGCCTTGTTGCCTTCCAAGCTTTTGGCCACTCTTCCCCAAGAGAAACTTGAGAGAAACTGTGAGTAGCTCACGGTTTTGAGGAGAGGAAAATGGGGGAAATTTGTGAGAAGGAGGGTGTTGTTCTTAGAGCTTTGGAGGGAGAATGAAAGTGTGTTTTTGTGGAGGATGAGAAAAATGAGATTTTGCTTAAAGATTAGGAATAAGTCTCGATTTTGGAGGAAGCTGAGGGTGAGGGAAATTAATTAAATAAATTGGATGAATAGTAGAAAGCATGGCATAGGTATGGCTAGTGATGGGGTTTGGTTTTTGTGTGTAAGACAAGTAATGTGGTGGTGAGTTTGGAAGCACCATTTAAGGGATTATCTTTGGATAAAATCCCAGCTCCAAACCGTGCAGCTCTTCAGTTCCAGCTGCCGAGATTTTTCCTCTTTCTCGGTTCCGGTTCGCTCGCGTTTTATCGCTCGCAGTGTCAGTGCGTCGCGCACGGTCGTCCGAAAAATATTCCGTTTACACCATCGTGATCCCCTAATTCCCCTCTACCTAAGGGTATTAATATTTAAAGGTGGTTGTGAATTTTTTCTCCGGGGGATTATTTTCACGGACACCTTTTGTGCGTCAGAAAATTTCACCGGTGAATAGCGGCTGGTCGGTTGTCTACAGAACTTCCTACAGCGACACATTTTATTTCCTAATGATATTTTTCCTAATAATTTCCCGTCTTTATTTTCTAATCATGATTAGAAAATTAGTTTGATATTTATGTTTATGTTTATTTTTCTAAAAAAATCGGGATGTTACACGCCACAGCCCAAACTCCACCCATCCTGGTACCACCCCTTCGAGCACGCAGAGGTGCACAGGATCTTCATCGGTGAACCCCATCTACGTAGATGAGAGTCTAGGAGCAAGTCCAAAGGATCCTATATACCTGGAAGACAGCGAGGAGGAAGCTCTCCTGCCAGTACGAGATGTCAAGAGGGACCCCGCCTTGGTCACTCCACCAGTCAGGCCACGGGGTAGTAGAACCATCGCCCGAAAGAGGGTGACGCCCGCCACATCGCGCCGTGATGAGAGTTTACAGCCGTGATGGCGACCTCCAGCGAGGAGGAGGAGGACCCCGAGGAGGATTCAAACATGTAGGGTTGCAGGCCGACCGTCTCCAAGGACATTTTGACTGTAGGATAGGCCCTAGTGCAATGAGTAGTACTCATCCTCCTGACCACGTATGTATAATATATAGGTATGTTTGTAATAACTGACTGTAATTGTTAATATCTATATATGTATATATCTGGTTACACTAATGGTCGAAGTACGTGTTGAAATGCTATTGTGTGTTAGTATGCTCAATTTCTATATAAAAAATCAGGCACTGTTAGAAGTGTGAGCGATTATGTACATGTATGGCTTCTAATTTTCTAGTATCAGTAATTGCGTAAAATGTTTTACATCGGCCCTATTTTTGGTAAACCTCTATTTCAAAGATATTAGTGAACGAAAGAGAGTTCACACCCAAAGGACAACCACCTAGTCGGTATGGTTTATGACTTAAGCATGAGCCTTCCAGCTAGGTTGTTTTAGGATCATCACCCCCTGGTAGTGTACAACCGACCAGGCAGTGCTCTTACCTGAGTGGTAGCTAACCACGGATGCACGATGGAATACTTCATCGATAATCAATAGGGAATGACCATCTACTAGTAGGATGGTGGGGGCTGAAACACCCTAGCTAACCACGTACGCTTAAGTCGTATGCAAAGCTCACTAGGTTGTCTACTACCTGGTGGGAATACTTATAGTCTGTTATTAATTTCTAGAAAATACTAGTTTAGGAAAATAAGGACCGATTTCAAACTTTTCCATTATATGAATTATTGCATGAAAATAGGAGCCATACGTAAGAAAGAACAATTATAACAAGTGATAAAGCCCTTAGGCTTAGCGAATAACGGTCTAGTAACAGCAAAGCATGAAACATACATCCATTTGGTCCATCACAAATAGTCATATAGTTATTACAATAAATAATGTACAATCCACATGTCTATCTATACAAAATACATGTCATCAAAATACAAGGGCTACTGTAACACTGCTTAGTTTGCCCCTAACAAAATACTAGCTCTACCTAGCTCTAGTGTTCGGGTCCGGTCCTGACCGCCTCACAGCTCCTCGGCCGGTTCGGCCGCATCCTCGTAGTACGAGTCATCATATGTCCCTGAAGTCATAAGGTAGTGGGGGTGAGAACGGTAGGTTCTCAGTGGAAATACCCTTAGCTCTTAGATGTTGCATTATGTTTGGTCAGACTTCAGGCCGCTCAGGGGTTTCTAAGTGAACATGCATACTAACATCCCTACTGATTATTATCTGTCCTAAAGTCCTGAACGACTTTATCTACGTTACTAAGTGATAGGGGAGCTAATCTTTCTTATCTAAGTTCTCGTGCTTATTACTTTCCTTCGCATATATACATAGCCGTCTCGAGCGTTCTCTTGACGGTAATTACATGATACTTGTTTACTTGCTTACTTACTCATATTTTCATACATACACTCTTACATACATCACATACTTACATTCATGCACACATCACATACTTTCTGACTTTCATACTTCCTTTCATACTTTTCTCTTTCATACTTTCTTTCATACTTTTGTCTTTCTTTCATACTTTGATCCCTTACACTCTTGTAGCCGTGGCCTTGACTACAACCTCTTTATGTTCCTTATCGTTGACGACCCGACAGCGCTCTTACCGATGTAGTAGCTAACCACGTAAAGCTCATAGGAGGAATGCATCGACCAATGATATGAACAAACATCCACTGCTGGGATGGTGAAGGGTCGACCCTCGCGACTTGACCAAGCGTGGTACTCGTTATCCCCACCATAGCATGCCCTCTTTCGACAGTGCCTGATGGGATAACCGCACACCCCCAGGCAGGCCCTCTTTCGACCTACTTGCGATGGGCTTCCACTTTCTGCGTTGTAACATCCCGCTTCTTCCTTAGTGAAAATATCGCCAGATAAATGCTTAGGAATTTCTAGTGAAGGATAAACCATCAGAAATATGACCTTTTAGGCTAAAGTGTCTGTAGAAATATTTCGGTTCGTTTTCTTAAAATTTTGCAGACACCAGAACAAACCCTTTTTGCCGTCTAAACACAACTGCGCGTCTAAAGTACCCGTAAAAGGTACGACTACAGATGAGAATTTATAAATACCTAAGTGACCCTAGAATATTAATTAGGAAAAATTAGTCGATCACAAAGGTGTGATCGAAGTATTTTTAGAACAACCGTACGCGAAGTACCGGGACCGAAAGTGCCAAAAGCCTGATCAAAATTGATCTGCCGGGGCCCATAAAATTTTGGCCACAAATCAGCCAAGAGACAACTACATGCACGGCTAGGAGGCAGCCCAAGTGGGTTCAAAGGAGTCAAAGCATGGTGAGTCATTAGATGACTCATGAAAGTGACATTTCACATAAAGACAAAATAAGGGCATTTTGGTAATTTTGACCAAAGGGCAAAATGGGAAAGTGAAATTTCGGCCTTGGGCTATAAATACCCCTCTAAAACTGAAAATGGGGAGAAAAATTGGAAAACCTAGCCAAAGCTCTGTCCAATTTCACAATCAACCGTTATTCAGTCAAAATAGAGGCCTAGACACGTCCTATACACAGCCTAGTTCCTGTTCTTAAGGAAATCCCTAACCTAAGCCCACAAAGAATCCTCAAAATCCTTGGAGAAAGCTTGAGGAAACTCAGCCCAAGAGGAGTTAGAAGGCATCACAACAAGCCTCAGAACACGTCGGGAACCGTAGGAAACGTCGATAGCAGAAAAGGTGGGTAACCGACTTATCCACTGTCTATGTGGTTTCATGATTAGATATATATGCGGTTAGGATGTCTTCATGTGACTTTGATGTAGATATAGGTGATTGATGATTGTTTGGACTCGTTGGTGCTGCCTGTGATTCTGTCAGAATTTAGGAACGCCTAAGACAGAAATAGGCATATGACATAATTTTAAAGGGAACTGCATGCTGAGATTTTCAGCATGAAAAACTAATGTTATTTTTGGATTCTACACGAAATTTTAAGTGGGGATGTCAAGTTTTATGATTTTTAGAGTCCCCGATGAATTTCTCAGCAAACAGGCAGAAAACGGTATTTTTATGAAAAGGGCAATACGGGAATTTCGTGGTTTGGGACTGAAAAACTGGGTTGATTTTCAGAAAATATGGGTTTAGAACTATCAAAAACCTTAAGGGCAAGTCTTGAGTCCATCGGGTTTTTGAGAACAAAAATTCTAAAGAAAATAGGACGTTTACGGGGGCGAAAGGGTAATTTTGGGAAAAGGGGTAGAACTGTAATTTCGTGATGCTGAGGTCAGAATCTGGAATTTTAGACATGAAAAATGATCTTAGGGCTATCAAAAACCTTGGGGTAAGGTCATGAACCTTTCCGGTTTCTGATAACTAAGATAATAACGGAAAACAGACGTAGCTTATGTTATCATGAGGAAATAATCTACGTTATGTGATTATGTTTTATATGATTATGTTGCTTATGGAACAAATGCTTGGATATGATATGTTAGGTTTAGCAAGTGATAGTATGCTTTCTTATATTTATGAGAACATGATGAATGATATATGAGTTATATAGTATGATATATGTTAAATGATTAGGACTGTGTGGAGTTATATGTTAGAATTATAAAATGATGATAAGCATGACATGTTATGAATGAAAGGTTATGAAAGTATGATGAGGTAAAGAATGAATGATGATATGGTCCGCTTCCGGCTTAGCCACGAGGGCGGCCCCTCGCCACCCGGAAAGGGGGTGGAGTCATGTTTGCCCGGGAAACAGACAGAGAAGGCAGGTCGTACACCACCAGGGGACGACGGTCCTAAGGTGTACGAGGGAGTATTGGGACACCGGGGTCCAGGAGTTCACGCCTAGCTCGGAAGAACAAAATGAAAAGAGAGAAAGTAAAGAAAGGATGAATGAGACCGGGGTCCAGGAGTTCACGCCTGGCTCGGAAGATCAACAGGAAAAGATATGAGGAAAGATGTGACATGAGAACATGCATTGAAATCAGTTGTGTTTGTCAGCATATATGTTTATGTGGCTATGTAACGATGGTTAGGAGCAGAAAGCGCGAGAACCTAGATAAGCAAGACTAGTTCCCTTGATCACATAGTAATGTAGATAAAGCTGTTCAGGATCCTAGGCGAAGAGAATAATCAGTAGGTTTTTAGTATGCATGCTCACTTAGAAACCCCTGAACGGCCGGGAGGATAACCGAGAAAATGAACCATTGTTAGTACTACGGAACTCCACTGAGGACCAAGTGTTCTCACCCCTACCCCCTCGGTTATGGATCCCGCAGGTGTGCAGAGCGATTGGACTGACAGCAGTTGAAAGTCAAGGCACAGGAATGACAGTGACATTTGGATGACAAATGTTTTGTATTATGACTTATGACCTATATACAGTTTGTGTACATATGTATTATTATGACGATGTGTACAGATGTTGGACCCTGGTTGTATTTATATATATGCACATATACTCTTTATGTTCTGCTGCGGTTACCCCAGTTTATAACGACTGTTGTTATATGTTCTCTAAATCATGCATGGCTCCTAGTTTACAAACTGATACTATAAAAGAATGATTTTCAAATGGGTCCATATTTTCATATACGAGATATTTGCAAAGGTAAAGATACGGGCTAAAAGTAACCCGACACAACGAATAACAACCCTGTGAGCATTGCTTGCTACCATGGAAGTAGGCGGTTAGCAGGGGTGTTACACGCGTGCCCTCTTTCAACACCGCAGAAGTGGGCGGATGTCGTACCCCTACCATAGCATGCCCTCTTTCGACAGTGCTAGGCATGGTAACCGCACACCTCCAGGTATGCCTTTGCGACACCACCTGTGGCGGGCTTCCACCTTCAGTATGCCCTCTTTTGACTCTACTGAAGTGGGCAGGTTATTTGAACCTTTGTGATGTCACGTCCTGTACCTGTACTTATAGCATCTCATTATATTTTCTTTCTCATCACCTTTCTTCTTTGCTTTTCCTTTCTGTGCACATATCAGGGCATGACTTGTTCCCTAAGGTTCAATTCAATTGTCATCTTTACTCATTATGTGATTAACTTCTAGTCCTCTAAAAGTACGTTAACATGATGCATGTAATGCTAACATATTACCTCAAATAATTAGAATGCATGGAATCCTACAGTTTACATCACATAGTTCATATACTTTACTCACACACATCACTTAAATCTTAACTTGTTGGACTATGTGCCTCAAGACAGCCTCCACGAGACCTTCAAGTCTCAGCCGGCTCAGCGGAACCCTCGGTTCGCTCAGCGATTTGAGCCCTCAGTTCGCTCAGCGGTAAGCCGTACCGCTCAGCAGTCTGAGGCCTGGATTTCAAAAATATTTTCATCCTTATCCCAGTGACCTTCAGGCCGCTCAGCGGGTACTATGGCGGATCAGTGCCCTGGAGTTCACGTGTTCAAAAACTGTTTTCTTTTTACTTCGCTCAACGGCGTTCATGGCCGCTCAGTGGTACTTGGGCGAAACTGAAACAGATTGCTTTGTTTTCTTTCCTTTCTCTTTGTATTTTCTCATGGACACTCCTTGAGGTTCTCACACATATTTCAACCATCAAAATCCTATCTGGTCCAGGTCACAAGACCCCTCAGAATCATCATACAATCCTAGCCAAAGATCTAATATATGTACACATGCATACATAAAAACGTACACACACATAAACACATCCAACCACCAAGGAAGTGAGTAAGCTAAAGTTACCCACTTCTTGGAGGCTGTCTGGTGGTGAGGGAGATGTGGGGGAGTCGTCCTCCAAGCCTGGGGCACGATCCAAGCTTTCCGGCGGAGTTTCTGTAGTGTAACCGCGGCACACACAGGCAGAGTTTCATCTAGTTCCAGAAAGAATTTCTCTTGAAAATTTTCTGCATATGGGGTGGCTATTTATAGTCAAAATCTTTCCCCTTAAAATTACCCTTTTGCCCCTATGCTTATTTACAATTTTGCCATTTCTATTTTCTTTAAAAATTAATTAATTTAAAAGATAATACAAGTGTCACATCAATGAATAGTATTTGAATTTTTTAATTATGTTCCTTGGCAATCAGATTGACTCACGTGGGTTTTGGAAAATTTGACTTTACCCGGTTCCGTTTTGCTCGTGTTTTATCGTTCGCAGTCCTGGTCCGTCGCGCACGGTCGTTCAAAAAATATTTCACTTATACCATCGCGATCCTCTAATTTCCCCAGACATGGGACTATGATTAATTTAAGGCATTTGTGAATTTTTCTCCGAAGGAGTATTTTTCACGAATACCTTTGATCTGTTGTTAAGCTCTTGTGTCCACAGACAACCGTTCCGCTTGCGTTTCCACGATCGCCAAACTTCCTAGTAGCAGTTTGGGGTTAATCCTAGGGATTTGGTAATCTTTTCCCCATAAGGTATAGTTTCCCATGACTTGAGGCCCTCTGCTCAGTTCCACTGGCTAAACGGGGCTAAATGGGACTGTTCTAGTGTCTGCGAAATCGTCCGAAACCGAACCGATTTTCGTTTTACCGACACTTTGGGTTTTTCATTCATCTCTAGGGGTCGAGAGAAATCATTTGAGTGTCAGTAGAATTTATCAAAACCAAACAGAATAAATTCTACTGCCCTCGGCTTCTTAACTCATACCAAGGGTTCTATTAACAGTTATTTGGGGAAATTTCTACTAAGAAAGGAGCGGGATGTTACAGGGGCCGCCCTAACAACGTAACCAGGAGTGGACTTGTTCTCTCTCTTTCTCTCTGGCCTGCCCCATCGACGCGACCCTAAGTGAAATGTCACTTTCCGACCTGCTCTATTAACGCGACCAGAAGTTTATTTGTTAGGACGTTGTGACGTCATGTCCTTGAATGTTCATCCTTTTTCCTTTAACTTTAACATAAAATCAGGTCTAAGCCTGCGTTCACGTCATTAACCAATCCATCTTACTGGACTGGCGAGGGACTTGTCTGTAGATGTTCCAAGAGAGGGGATTTCCCTATTCATATAACTATGTTCATCTTCAAGGTATTCCGAGCTCCTTGTGGCCGGTACCTTGTTACAATCTTCACTTGTTCTCTATGTTCAATTATGAACTTGTCTTAGTTAAGTGATTGTTCGTCTAGTTAGCTAAGGTTGTCCTAATCCTCTAATGACAACCTATTTCCTTAAGATCCATGTTATTGGATATCTATAGCATGTATACAATCAACCATATATAAGTCTTTTTAATAAAGTATGGTGACATAGTGCTGGTTGCAATACTTGTGCACATGAAGAATGCTTTAGATCCTCAGGGTTTCTCAATGTCGCTTAGTGGTGCACTAAAACGTGCAGGCCGCTCGGCGAGCTTCTGCAGTCACTCAGCGAACTGACGAGAATTCCATGCCCTAGCTTGTCCTCTTAGACATACTTCTTGAGTTCTTTCAAAACCTAACTTTTCCCTCAACATTTTCCATCAAAACTTAACCTTTCATCTATTAAAAACCTTTCCAAAATCATTGTTTCACCATCAAAACCCTAAGAATAGACAAGCATACTGATGAAAGCCTTTTTAACCACTTTCTAAGATCTTGACACAACTTAGGTTTTCTTACAACTATGCCAAGCTCGTAGAAAGCTTATCTGCGATTTTGTCGTTCAAATTAAATTTATATATATATATATATATATATATCCTACTTTACAGCTTTCAGATTCCAGAGGAATCCGATTGCAGTATAGTCGGGTATAGTCGAACCACAGAGAGTTGCAAAATTACCGTTCTTGAGTTAGTTTAATTAAACAATGGAGTGAAGGATTTGATAAGTTGATAGTTAAATAAATAAGTAAATAAATGACATTAAAAGTAAATAGCAGACAAATCGGAGGTAGTTCCAGAGCTTGTTGGGAATTTTAATCACATCATAGTTTCATGCATCCAGTTACTTATTACATAGAACTATCATTTGATTGCCCGCCACCAGTTCTTNCGACTCTAATGATTGTAACTGTTCGTTCACAACGTTCAAGTCTAGAATCTAGTTAAGCATAATGATGTTGATCTTAACTTGGTTATGATTTAATTAGTATAACTATCGTTCATACAACTAAATCCCAAATCAAGAATCAAAACATTAAACAAAGACTAGCATTAAGTGTAAAACCATTCAAGTAAATCATAGGAAAAGGATAGATTCATATGTAATAGTTACATGGATACAAGCAAACTACAATAATGACCAAAATCCCAACAAAAAGAGGATTAGGAATCCATCTTACAAGAGTATCTCGGAGGCAAGGTTTGGACGCTTACCATGACACGTTACCACGCCGTCATCGCCAGGGCTTCACCAAGCTTCCTCGATCTCCGGCTCCTTCACAAGCCTCGTCTTTGTTCCTAATCTAACCTAAACTAAACTAAACTTTTAAGTACAAGAAATATGTAAAAGAAGTGAAGAGTGGAGGGGGGATTGGATGATGGAAATGAAGAGCTCGGCCCTCCTATTTATAGGGCAAATCTAGGGTCCATCACTCAGCGGTTTTGATAATACCGCTGAGTGATTTTAGCTATATCGCTGAGCGGCGGCGCACCTTCGCTGAGTGATTGTACTTTTACGCGTCTTCATTAAATGCTCGGCAGCTTTTTCAGGGTGGCGCTGACGTGGATGGCGGCGCCAGGCTGGATCCAGACGGCGCAATAAATGCGCCGCTCGCAAGTTGCTGCCCACGTCTTTTCGCTAAGCGATAAACACATAACCGTTGAGCGATAGTGTCAGGGCACTGAGCGATTCCTTGTATTGCGCTGAGCGATGCGGTTGCCAGATTCTTCTCTTTTAAGCTCTTTTCCAATTCTGCCCTTTTCTTCCATTCTTCATGGGATTATCTTTCATAAATTACGCTTGCATCCATCTACCAAAATATATTAGAAACCTACAAAATAAGGGGAATTCATTAGATAATTCTTTGAAACATAAACAAATAAATGCCTTTTTAAATGATGAAAATTGCGTATCTTGGGCATTTAACACATACTCATATCCCAATCAATTCACAGATATACACCAATAGTTTCCAAGCAGTTATCCATAATATCAACATCGTACACATAACATAAATCACACATAAATCATCATAACAAGCCATATAGACAATGGGAGGTCAGTTTATCCACTTGTAAACGCTACTGCAAATAGTTTAAGAAATTTGTGCAGAAACCCTAGCGCGCTCTACTGCTCTGAGTTTTCACGTGTCCTGCTTCTGAATGAGTCAGTAGGTGTATTAGAGCTCTTCTTAGGGAAACAAAGAGGAATTTATAGGGACAAGGTTATGGAAAAATTATGGCTAGGCTTGTGTAGTAAGGTTTCTGTGTCTGGGTTTCGGCAGAGTAACGGCAAAGTATACTAACTGAATGTGTTTTCTGAAGGCTTCTTTAGTGTGAATTTTTTTATAAGAAGCATGGGGCTATTTATAGGCCCCTTGGGTCGACTTCCTCTTTTTTTTTCCTTTGAAAATTAAATGAAAATCTAACAAATGATGACATAAGGAATGATGTCATCCTATGACTCACCATGCTTAGTAATTTATGGAAGATTGTAGATTCATGCTTTGTTGGCTTGGTGCTTGGCCATGTGCAGCCATGTCTGAGTGTGTGTGTGTGTGTGTGAGTTTTTCCTATGTATTTTCGATCATGTTTGATCATGTTTCGTCGTTAATCATTCATGTATGGATGTCCTAAAAATTATCCGAATACACCACCTTGATCTACTATTTTTTCTAATGAGGAATTTAAGTCAATCAAAGGTATTTGTAATTTTATTTTCATAAAAGTATTATTTACAGATACCTTTGATACATGATTAAATTTCGGTGACGAAAGGTAATTAATCCTGATTAAATTTCGGTGACGAAAGGTAATTAATCCGGTGTCTGCGGATTTTCGCGGAATCGTGAACTATATTACCTTCACGGACATTTTGACATAAGAATTTATGTTTCTAAATTTTTAACCCACACAGTAAGCTTGTATATGTATTTATTTGGCGAGATTTTCACTAAGGAAAAAGCGGGATGTTACACAGAACCCATAACCGACATCAATCATGTCGAAGTCCCCACAATTTTTGCAAACAATCCTACATCGTGAGGAACCCAACCACCTTCTGCAACACCCCTGCTAACTGCCCACTTCCATGGTAGTAAGCAATGCTCACAGGGTTGTTATTCGTTGCGTAGGGTTACTTATAGCCCTCACTTTTACCTTTGCAAATAATTCTTACACAGAAATAGGGACCAATTTGAAAATCATTCGTGTGCTTATTAAGTTATAAATTAGGAGCCATGCGTGATGAAGAGACATATAACAACAATCGCTAGCCTCTANTTGCCAAAACTTTCTAGTAACAGTTTGGAGTTGCTCTAGGGGTTTTATCATCTTTTCCCCCATAAGGTATGCTTTCCCAAGATTGGAGCCACTGCTCAGTTCTACTGGCTAAATGGGGCCAAACGGGACTGTTCTAGTGTCTGCAGAATCGTCTGAAAGTGGGCAGAACTCAATTTTTTCTGGCGGTTTGATTTTTCCACCAACTTCTAAGGGTCATGAGGAACTATTTCAGTGTCGTCAGAACTTCAAGAAACTAAATAGATAAATTTCTATCAATTTCCGCATGTTAACCCCTACCGGGTGCTGTACGAACAGTTAATTAGGGAAATTTCTACTAAGAAAGGAGCGGGATGTTACACAGGCGGGGGGTCCCAATCCGGCAGGAACATCTCTTGAGCTGGCAGCATAAAGTAAGTATAGGTCTCAGTGATGATCCCGCTTACGGGATCAACCGCTTTAGAGGCACTCAGAATCCATGGTATCCCGCCCTGAGGATTGGCCATCAGGGTCTCCTGGAGACACAAGCAAGTGGGGATGAGAACATGTCATTCTCAGTGGGATTTGGAGATACCTATTATGCTTTATTAACTTGTAGTACTCCAGGCCACTCAGGGGTTCTCTAAGTGTCACACCATTCTACTTTGCCCTACTTATTTTTATTCTTACTTACCCTGAGTAGCTTTATCTAATTTACTAAATGCCCGGGGAGTCCTAATCTTTATACTAATTATTTGTTGTGTTCTCTCGTGCTTGATTTTACATCGTCACTCCTCTTATCAAAATATAAGACGGCGGTCCGTAGCACGAATTCCCGCTCGTAATTCAAATCACATATCATATATTTATACGTACATAACTTATCACGCATGCATAAAGGGATGCTAAAATTCTCCTACGCGCCATGAGCAACGTCCTTCTTGATAATTTATGTCCATCATTCTCCTTTGTAGACCGTGGGACCATCGTCCCCATTTGGAGTACAACCTACTTATTTTTTCGCGTCGTTGACGACCAGGCAGCGCTGATTACCTGAGTGGTAGCTAACCACAATTGCACTTGGCATAGTGTTATCACCAACGAGGGGGAACGACCATCCTTCTGGCAAGATGGTGAGGGGCCTGCCCTAGCGATGAGGCCAGGAGTGGACTCGTACTGGCATACCTCTGCTAATTGTACCCTTAGGCAAATTCTTACTTACACTATGTCCTAACTCGGGGCATACTCTTACTACTTTCTATTCTCTCCAGACCCTAGCCTGCTCTTTCTGACATAAACCAATCCGTCTCGTGAGACCGGTGAGGGGCGTGTCTGTAGACGTGCCAGGAGAAAAAAAAATGTTTTCGTGTCTACGTAAATTTTTAACTTCTGAGGTCTACCACACTCATCGTAGTAGGGACCATGCCAAGATACTCGAATTTCCCAAAGTCCGATTATGGTCTTTGATTATGTGAGGTAAAAATTCTAATTATCTAAGATCGTCCTAGGATGCATGAGACAACATGTGATGGACATATGCTCTTTTGATCATTTTGAATAACATTTTCTCACAATTCATTTTGAATAACCTCTTCTCACAATTCAAGCCAATTTATTTAATTGCACATACACACCCCAGATAGCAACAGTATCGTAACATAGATATATAAATTCTTATTTAATTAGACGAATTATGTTGTCCATACCAATACCCAATCTCATGATCACATCCTTATACTACGTTTTTATTTACTAATGAAGTTTTATTACGCCTCCAGCACCAGACTACATTACAACATGTTAAATTAGTTATATAACATTTTCTTTATCAACAAAATCCTAGTGCACCTGCAAGCAGTCCAAGCAGCATTATAACATATTTCTACCCTATTTTACTTGATTAATACAACCATGGTAGACATGCAACGATCCAACGGTACTTAGAGCATAATTATATGCTATTTTTCATAACTAGAAAAATTCCTAGTGCATACACAATCAACCAAACAGCATTAGATCTTCATTATATCACTTATTTCATAACTAAAATTTCACAAGGCACATGCAGCAACCTAACAACATTCGGCATAGTCTTAACATATTTTTCTTAACTAAACAAATTTATAGTTCACATGCAAACAGCCCAACAGCCTTAGAACATAGCTATATTGCATTTTTCATAAGTAGAAAATTTTCTAATGCACATACTATCAACCGAACATTACTAGAACTGAATTATATCACATGTTTCAAAATTATAAAATTGTACAAAGCACCTTTAACACCCAACAGCATGTAGAAACACAGTTTTGTCAAGATTTTCATAACTCAGAAAATTTCTAATGTACACTTGAACAACCAAACAGCATTAGACTCTTATTATATCACCTATTCCAAAATCATAAAATTTTTCAATGCACATTCATCACCCAACAGCACTTAGAACATAACTAGGAAAATTTCAAATGAACACACTAACTCCAAACAGCATTATAACATAATTGTCTCACGTTTTTATCATCTAGAAAAATCATAGTGCACATGCAAAGAAAACATAAAACTATAGAGCTTACACTCGGTTTACCCAGAATTCCTCAACAACCCAATTTACTATCTTGATCACACATGCTAGTTTGTTTTAACACTTCTCCCACTACTATCCTCACATGCAAATTCATTTACAATCTTGGCACAATAACAGCACACATACGACTCAATTCAAGCATATCACATAAACATATAAGTGAAACCTACGGCCATCAAAGATGATCTAGTTAGATTTACCCACTCAAAATTTCTTGGGGAGGAGGATGGAATCACACCACGGTTAGGTCCACCACAGCGCTTGCAAGCCTTCCCTATTGGCCATGGTCACGATTTTTGGAGACAAACAACAAGAAGGTAAGTGAGGATGGTGCATGCAAAAGGGAGAGGAAGTTCGGTTTCTCAAAGAAATATAAGAGGAAAAAAATTGGAAGCAACGTGTTAGGAGGGGCTTACCACACGGTTTCCCTTTTGCTGGAAGTGATAAGGGAATTATTTAAATTCTCAAGAGCTGCTGGGGAAGTGGCCTTTGGTGTCTTAAGAGAATTTGGGGCTAAATACTTGAGAGTGGATAGTGGTGTGGGTGCTTGGTAGCCACGCGAAAGCTGAGTTCTTTGAATGGAAAAGTGTTGGAAATTTTTTTTTGGGGATTGAGGGCTGCTTCTACGTGACTTTTGTGTTTGCAAGAGAAGGAATTAACAATGACTAGGAGAGGAACTTGGGGTTACGGTGAGGTTGAGCTGGGTGGTTTCTCATCTTTCTTTGCTTGTGCACCACACAAGCCAAATATAAAGGAAGAGCTGAGTGACCTTCGGTGCACACCTAGCAGATACTTGCTTCTTCTTTGCTGATTTCCAAAATCAGCTAGACATGACCTTAGTGGGCTTGGGGCTGAGGTGGCGGGCTGCATGTCTCTTGCAAGTCCATCACATTAACCTGGGGAAATTTAGAGGCATCATTGCCTATACTATAGCTAGCCGTGCAATGATGTGTTTGGAAGAGAGAATTTTGCCTACAATTGCAAGATGGTGTAGTTGTTGTGGCCGTGAGTGTGTGTGTGTGTGTGATTACACATGCTGAAACATGAGGGAGAGTTGGGCAACATTCGGTGTACTGCAGCTGTTGTCGTTAGAAAATCTAGCTAGAAGTGATAGTGGGATTAGAGAGTGATGTGGCGCTATGCATGTGAGTTTAGGGTCACTTACATTAATTAAGGACATTGCATAGGCATCATTGCCTATTGTGCATGCTGCAGGGTTGCCGTGGAGTGCTGTGTTTGTTTTGATACATGGCAATTAATTTCTCCAAGAAACTAAATTGCAGTGTTTAGCTTTTTTATAAATTTTCCTTCGACAAGCTGAAGTGTTGTAGGTGTGCTTGGGGTTACTCTCAATCTCGGCCATAGTTTGTGAGTAACTCACGAAACAAGGGCTGGTATGGGTTTTTTTTTTTGCTGAAATTTCAGCAAGTTCAACCCCGAATGCATCATTTGGAGATTTAGGTAGCGAGCTTATAATTTGCATGCATTTGCATGGCAAGAGTTTGTTTTAATTTAAGGGTCTTTAATGTATAATTTTACTAGTGATCTCTAATGCTATGTGGCCAATAAGGTCTTGGCTTGCCCTTATTCTCGAAATTTCTATGGGAAAGTAAGAATAGCAAAAATCAATGGTTAGGGCTTGGAAGGAAAGAACACAGACACGAGTCCAAAGGGTTGGCTACATAATTATTTAAGTTGCAGTTACTTAGTTTAATCCAGTTTGTGGACGGAGAATTTACAACAGAGTTCTGTAAATTTAGGTACTTCTAAAATCTTCAAATTTAAAATTTTAGTTTAATTTCAGAGACGTACGAAATTCTTCTTGAGAGAAGTGCGATGTTACACTTTCAGCCCGCACTGTGGCGCGCTAACCTGAAGGGTCTCACCTGCAGGGTCTTGACCTCGTAATTCTCACCAACCACGACCGAGGTGACCATCAAAAGGATGGCAGTGGGGTTGTACCTACGACTCGACCGGGACTAAGACCTTCCACAAAAGTCGAACCCTCAACCCTGCTAGAGGGGGTTTTCTCATCATCATCATCATCATCATAGGCGCAGTTCATATATAATAGGCACAATTCATCATCTCAAGCATTCATACACATGACAATTACAACCCAATAGCTCATATCATCATCTTCATCATATATCACAAACATCTAATATGTATTAGCTCATATTAACCTAACAACACATAGAACATACATAGCTCAATTTCAAGAGAGTTTCTTCTAACATCTATCATCATTTTTAACACATATAGAGAACATATCTTCATGCTCAACATCTTCATGAACATAAACAAAGGTAAATCCACAATTAACAAAACAAGCGTCTGGTTTCTGTCAGATATTAGCAACCATAAATCGGAGAGGTCCAAGACCTTACCCCGAGGTTTTTGGTAGCCCTAAGATCATTTTTCAAGTCTAAAAACTCAGATTCTGACCCTCACTGAATGAAATTCCAATTTTGCCCCTCTTTCTAAAATTACCATTTCACCCCCGTAAATGTAGCACCCTAGGTTAGCAGCTTATGGTTAAGTCATAATCTGCGTTCGCTAGGTTGTTATCTGCTGTGTGGGAATACTGGTGGTCCCTAACTAGTTTAGGAAAATAGCTTAGTTAACTCAAAATAGGGACCCACTTTTTTTTCTCTTTGTTCTTTACTGCAATTTACTTTTTAACTGTAACTTAGAGCCATGCGCGAGAACTATAGCATATGTTCCATAAAGACGAATAAAGGATAAACGAAAGAGTTGTCAGTCAGACACTGTAACAGTCAAGCAGCCAAATAAACAGGACAGATTAGGGTCCAACAGTCAATAATGTACATACATATTGCAACACCCTAGTTAGTTGGCCTATGCTTAAGTCATAGGTTTCCCTGGCTAGGTGGTTGAATGCTGGTGCTGCGAACTACTACTGTTCTAAATTACGAACTGAAATCAGGGTTACAGAAAATACGGGCCAATTTGAAACTTCTTTGCAAGTACGAGTGTTAAGAAAATAATGAGCCATGCGAATAATATAACGTATAGCGACATTACTAAAAGATAAGAGACTGCGGTTACATACCTGTAGCATGGAGCTTTATCCGTAGAAAGTACACATAGGGGCCCGAATGTACATAACACACCATTATATTACAATACATAGGTTTACACAATCATATAGTCATACATATCAGTCTGCATGAAGTACAAACACTGCTATCTACGATGAAACTACGTACACGAGCGATACTGCTTGCTTCGTGTACGGTACAGGTCCTATCCCTACTCTCTGGTTTTGCCGTCTGCCACCTACTCGGAGTCTCCTAGGCGCTCTAGGGCCTCCTCCTCCTCCTCGCTACTCAGGTCCGTCACTGCAGAAAAGTCGCGTGGGACGAAGTGGCGTGGCCGCGCTGAGAATATCCTCTTCCTGGCCGTGGTCCTGCGGCCTCGTGCTCGTACAGTCGGAGTAGACGCACCGGGGTCTGTGACTGGCGTCGGGGCTGGTGTGGGGGTCGGCTCCGGCTCCGATGGAGGCATCTTCTCCTCACCGTTAAGGCGAATCGGGTCTCGGCTGCTGCTCCCTGGACGCTCATCAATCCAGATCGGATTCATTAGTTATGTCCCTGGGGCTCCGAGTCTCTGTCTAGGAGAACGATCGAGCTCGTCCGGTAGACGCGTAGGTGCAAAGGTGCTCATCTCGAGAAGAGTGTCTATACGGTAGCTGCGCATACGGGTGCGGGTGAATAACCATACGTCCTTTGCTGGTGGAGACGTCATGGCTGAAAGCTGGATCCATAACCGAGTGGGGGTGAGAACCCATGGTCCTCAGTGGTTTTCCGTGGCTATCAATGGTTCATTTACTCGGGTATCCTCCAGGCCATTCAGGCGGTTTCTAAGTGATCATGCATACTACAAACCCTACTAGTTATTATCTTTTGCTAAAACCCTGAACAACTTTATCTAAGTTAGCTAGGTGACTGGGGAACTAGTCTTTCTTACTAAGTTCACGTGCTTGTTGACCTTACATTTCGGTTACAATTCTACTAATCGTCTCGGGTCGCTCCCTTGACGTACATAATGCACAAACAATTATAAATACATATTAACTCATATACAGACATTCATTCAATCATAGATATATAATTACATAGTGCATGGGGACATTGGGGATCTCTTACTCGTACTGGCTGGCTGGGTTAGTGTCCTTCTTCTCCGCTCTGGCACATACCGGCTGGCCAGGTTAGTACATCTTTTCTTACGCATACTGACTTGCCGGGTTAGCGCTTTTTCTCCTTACGAGTACCAGTTGGCCGGGTTAGTGCTTTTTCCTCTACTTCCTCCTTTTTCTATCCATCCTCTACCTTCCTTGTGTCATTAACCTCTTCGAACTAATCCACCCTTGGGCGACTGACTCGTTAACCAATCCTCACTAGTGGGGACGGGGCAAGGTAACACATCAACCAATCCAACTTTGTGAACTGGTGAGGGGCTTGTCTGTAAGACTTTGCCAAGAGAGCACTTCCTAGCATATAACTATATACGTGTTCCCTAGGTTCCATTATTATCTTTATGCCTTAGGTGATTAGCCTCTAATTCTCTAGGATTGTCCTAACACCTATGCACAACCCATTCCTCATGATGCATGCTCCAATACTCAATAATGGACTCATCCTTACTCATTGGATCCCTTGGAACCACCAAAGTCTCAAGTCTGCCAGGTTTCATTCGAATACTTGTAGTGGCATTCGAATGAAATCCCTCAGAGTTCTTTCATTCGATTGAAATGGGTTTTCATTCGATTGAATCCCTCAGCATTCTTTCATTCGAATACTAGGGGATTCATTCGATTGAATTCCTGAAATTTACTTTCATTCGACTGTAGGGGAATTCATTCGAAGGAAAGCTCATTTTGGCTTTCATTCGATTGAAAACCTCGTGTATTCGAATGAATGCTAAAAAAATTGTCTCCCCGATACTCCAGTTCTCAATCTCCACTGTTCCTAGGGTTCCAATCAGTACCATTATGCGTTTCGTTTCTCAATATTTCTCAAAACCCTTTTTACCCTATATCCCCCCAAAATACTGCTTAACAATTCTATAGTCAGATACACAAATATACACATATACAGTTAACAATTAAACCACATAGACAATGGGCTTAGGATTACCCACATCTGATGGAGATTCCGAATCGGTGGTCTTGAAGGGGAGAATTTCCTCTTCAGGATGACGTGCTCCGGTGATTTATCTAAGGCTCTGGCACGAAACTTAGATGTGTCAGAACGGGACTGTCAGTTGGTGAAAGAGGCGTAACTTTTGAAAAGTTACGTGGTTATTTATAACCACGTACAGTAAAATCATTTCTTTTCTTTTTCCTTTTCTTTTCTTTCCTTTCTTTTCCTTGATTTTGCTGAAGCGCTGTTTCAGTTTCTTTTTATTATTATTATATTATTATTTATTATTTAACTTCCCTCAGAAGTTAACCCCTCCTATCTTGCTCCGTTTTCGCTCCGTCGCATTTTGTTCGAAACGTCGCACATCCAGTTGCCCTAAAAATATTCCGGACATACCGTCGTGATCCATTTATTTTTCCCTCCGGTCCGGGATCCTTTTCCCATGGATCAGGGATTTTCCCGCCGAGTCGGGAACTCCCACGGACGTTTTTCAGTATCCGAGAAATTTTCGTTCAAGTCGAAACTCGTCCGGCAACTCCGAAAAATTACGGAACGACTAGACCCAGCCCGTTTCCCTAAATTTCCAGGGTTTCGGAGGTTTAACCCTTCATCCCTTGAGCCTTCGGCGTTTCCCGGCCGTTCCTGGTGGCGAAACTTGCGGGCTTTCCACACTCAGGAATGCGGGATGTTACACATATCACAAAGTCATATATATATAGTTGTACACATACATAAGCTGAGTCTATACGTATCAAACTACAAGCACTGCTAAGCATATACATCATATACGAAATGAAACACCCCTAGCCGATTTCGTACGCTCGAACTGTACGTAATACTCACTAGGTTGTTTACTTCCTGGTAACTTCTTTGGGTTTTCAAAAGTACTGGTTCTAGAAAATAAAGACCTATTTTTTTTTCTTTGGTTTTCCTTCACATATATGGTTTGTAACATAACAGTTGTGAGTGCGATAGAATAATACAACAAACGGTATCATCATTAGGTTAAGTTCAGGCCGGTGCATACATAACGTTACATGCATAGCTGGTCCTTCGCATACATACACATAGACACCAGATAATAGTCATATTACATTACCAATACATAGGTGATAATAGCACAGTTATTCTATATCCTACAGCGACTACACAATTAGCTATACGCTTCTTCAGAGGTCCTCCTCGGGTTCTACAGCATCAGCATAGTAAGACTCATCGTCAGTTCCTGGAGCCATAAACGAGTGGGGGGTGAGAACGGTAGGTTTTCAGTGAGCAACATTTCAATCGTTGCTTTTTATTCCTCGGTTATTCTCCAGACTGCTCAGAGATTATTCTAAGTGTGTATGCAACTAATCCCCTACTGTTTATTTTCTTGGTCCTATGCTCTGGGCAGCTTTATCTATGTTACTAAGTGATTGGGTTACTACTCTTGTTGTTACTTAGGCTTCATGCTCATTAACTGTACGTTGCTACCAAAGACATACTATTCGTCTTGGGTCGTTCCCTTGACGATACATAATGCATGAACAGATATACATAATGCATAAGCAGATATACATACATACATATTCTCATACATTCAATCTCTCAATCATACATATGACTATATAGTGCATGAGGGAGTCTGGGAATCTCTTACGCATATTGGCTTACCCGAGTTAGCGTCCTTCTTCTTTTAGTCCTTTCACCCATGTAACCGTGGCCTCGGTTACAACCTCCTTCTATTCCCTATCATGATGACCCGGCAGCGCTTTAACCGGAGTGGTAGTTGTAACACCCTAGCTTAGTAGCTTATGCTTAAGTCATAATCTGCGTCTGCTAAGTTGTTATCTGCTGTGTGGGCATACTAATAGTCCCTACTTTATTCTAGAAAATAGTTAAGTTATCTGAAAGTAAGGACCCGTTTTTTTTTTGAACATAAATTGTTTTTACGCGTCAAAGTAGAGCCATACGTGTGAACTATCATAAGTCCCATATAGTCGTATAACAGATCAATGCGGGCGTCGTCTGTCATACATGTACATACATAATTAGTAAAGTAAATAGTACCAAGTGAGTCCAACAGTTAATGTCATACATATCAGGCAGTCAGGTGTACATATCATAAATACTGTACTAGTACATAAAAAGGGCTATACATATCCTAAGCCCGTACATACTATCAGAGCTACAAAATGACATTGATAAGTCAATTTTATACCCTAAGTTATTACTCTATAAGTGAGCAAATGCATACTAAAATGTGTAGGTTTAATACTTAATCAATACGTTTTTACACATTGTCCTCTTTTGAGAGAAATTAAGGAAAACGGCAAAATAAGGTATTAATTCTCTTCGAATGTAATATTTCTTTTGTAGTTTTTCTATTTTGAATTACAGGGAAGGAATGTCTAGGAGGATCAATGAAGATGTGAAGAGAAGATTTGGACCAA
>QANU01046259.1:0-17353 GCA_003254905.1 Nissolia schottii | reverse complement strand
GTTTTCCCTAAGGTTCAATTATGATCTTTGTTAGGTTTTAGGTGATAACTTCTAATTCTATAAGGTCGTCCTAAGATTCTGACGACGACCGTATCCTCATGATGCATAATGATATTCAAATGGACATAATACACATTATCATCTTTTACCCGATAAAGCTGTTTTTCGTTAGAATTTTTTATTCAACCGTTGACCGATGGACTCAAAGCTTGACCCTAAAGTTTCTCATAGTTCTGAACCCACTTTTTATGAAAACAAACCCAGATTTTTAATTTCCTTACCCAAAAATTCAGTTTTGCCCTCATAATCCCAAAATGTCATTGATAAGTGCTCAAAATACACAATTTTCATCATTCAAAATGGCACTTATTCTCACATATTTTAAAGAATCATCTAATTAAATCTCTATGTTTTGTAGGTTTTAAATATGTTTTGATAAAAGGATGCAAGCATAAATTATTGAAGAATAATCCCATAAAGAAGGGAAGAAAAGGGCAGAATTGGAAAAGAGCTTAAAGAGAAGATTCTGGAGGAAGAACCGCTCAGCGGTAAGCNATACCTCTAAACCCATTTTTCATAAAAAGAAACCCATATTTTTAGTCTAAATACCCAAAATTATAGATTTCCCCTTTTTTGCTCAAAATACCATTTTTGTCCGAAAAATCGATTTTTCTTTGAAATTTTATTTCTCCCTAACCCAATGGACTCAAGACTTGACCCTAAGGTTTTTGATACCTCTAAACCCATTTTTCATAAAAAGAAACCCAGATTTTTAGTCTAAATACCCAAAAATCCCGAAATGACCATTTTGCCCTTTTTATGCCAAAAACCCAAACTTTGTTCTATGTCACCTTTTTATGCGAGGGACCGGCCCTTTGGCGCGATCAGGCGTGGACTCGTTTCTCTTTACTTTATTCTTAGCTCGTTATTTTTTGGGGTCCCTCTTTCTTTCTTACAGGACTTTTCCTGTTCTCTTTACTTTCAGGCCTTTGTATGTTCTCTTTTCTTTCATAATCAGGTCTCTCTACCTGCGTTTGATAAGTGCCCAATTTACACAATATTGACATATCAAAATGGCACTTATCTGTTATGTTTTTAAATGAATTATCTAATGAATTCCCTTTATTTTGTAGGATTTCTAATATATTATGGTAGATGGATGCAAGTGTAATTTATTAAGGAATAATCCCATAAAGAATGGAAGAAAAAGGGCAGAATTGGAAAAGAGCTTAAAGAGAAGATTCTGGCGACAGGACCGCTCAGCGATGCACACAGAATCGCCCAGCGAAGGTACGTCGGCAAGCAACTTGCACCGGCATAATAAATGCGCCAGCTAGAGCCAGCCTAGCGCCGCCATCCACGTCAGTCGCCGCCCTACAAAAGCTGCCGAGCATTTAATGAAGACGCGTAAAAGTACAATCGCTCAGTGATAGTGCGCCGCCGCCCAGCGAATAAGAGTTTATCGCTCAGCGGATCCATCAAAACCGCTGAGTGATGGACCCAAAATCTGCCTATAAATAGAGGAGGCCGTGCCCATTCGAAATGATTCATCCATAATCTCTTCTTCCCCCTCCAAACACCATTCTTTACACATTTTGTTGTACTTTTAAAGCTTAGATTAGGAACAAAGGCGAGGCTTGTGAAGGAGCCGGAGATCGAGGAAGCTTGGCAAAGCCATGGCCATGATAGCGTGAGCACGTGTCATGGTAAGTGCCTAAACCTTGCCTCCAAGATTCTCTTGTAAGATGGGTTCCTAACCCTCTTTTTGTTGGGATTTTGATTACTATTGTAGTTTGCTTGTATCCATGTAACTATTACATATGAATCTATCTTTTTCCTATGATTTGCTTGAATGATTTCATGCCTAATGCTAGTTCTGTTTAGTATTTTGATTCTTGATTTGGGACTTATTTACATGAACGAAAGTTATGCTAATTAGGTCATAACCAAATTAAAATCAATAATGCTATGCTTAACTAGAACCTAGACTTGAACGTTGTGAACGAAAGTTACAATCATTAGAGTCTGACCTAAATCATTTCATCTAACCTTGTTGCCGTAACTGGAATAAAGGTTAGCCGTTTTAACATCTGGATTAATGTTGGCGTACTTTGTTGAGCTCGTGTGCGAGAGTGACAGTTTAACAAGGGAAACCTGTGATCTTGTCATGCGCGAAAGTGATGACAAGTTAAGAACTGGTGGCGGGCAATCAAACGATAGTTCTATGTAATAAGTAACTGGATGCATGAAACTATGACGTGATTAAAATTCCCAACAAGCTCCGGAACTACCTCCGATTTGTTTCCTATTTACTTTTATGTCGTTTATTTACTTATTTAAATTATTAAAACAAATTATCAGATCCTTCACTTCATTGTTTAATTAAACGAGCTCAAGAACGGTATTTTTGCAACTCTCTGTGGTTCGACTATACCCGACTATACTGCAATCGGATTCCTTTGGAATCTGAAAGCCGTAAAGTAGGATATATATATATATATATAAATTTAATTTGAACGACAAAAGCGCAGATAAGCTTTCTACGAGCTTGGCATAGTTGTGACAAAACCTAAGCTGTGTCAAGATCTTAGAAAGTGGTTAAAAAGGCTTTCATCAGCGTTGCTCTTAGCAATCCAGCATGCAGAATTGGTGAGGGGCATGTCTGTAAGACGTGCCAAGAGAATGGGATCTTCCTAGTCATATAACTACTAAATCTGACTAAGGCTGGCCGAATCCTTGGTGATTGGGGCCTTAGCTCTCTGCTTTATTTCTTAGGGTTCAATTATGTGCCTTTAAATTTACGTGAATACCTCTAGCGATCTAGGGTCATCCTAACTCCTATGACGGCCATTCCTCATGATGCATGCCTTTGTTGCATAAAAATATACATAACTATACATGATGGATCTCATAGAACCTTTTAAAACACAAGTTTTCTGTGAACATTCGAATGAATAGGGTTTTAGTATTCGATTGATTCTTTCATTCGAATCCCTGGGGAATTCAATCGATTGAAATCCTTCTCAGGCTTTCATCCGATTGAAACCTCATTTATTCGACTGAAATCCCAAGAGCTTTCATTCGAATCCCTTGGGAATTCAATCGAATCCCACAGTAAAAAAATCGCCCCCGAGAGTAACTTCTCCAGGGGTTTTCTTTTCGTAACATTTTTGTTTCCATAGTGATCCACTCAGTACAGTTATGATTTCCAAACATCAAAATCATCAAAATCTAACCTCCACAACTTATTTCCTAAGGTTTGTACAAAATAGTTTTTCATTCAAATACACAGAAATACATATAAACGGTCATAAAATAAACCACATAGACAGTGGGCTTAGAGTTAACCACTTCCTATGCGGATTTGAAGTTGGTAGGATGAGAGTGGAGAAAATCCTTGTCGCAACGGTATGCTCCAAGAAATTTTCGGAAGTCTGGTAGCGCTTTCGCGATGTGCTCGAACGATGCTAGTAAATGAAAACTGACGGAAGTATAGCAAACTTTCTAAATTTTTCTTTGTTTTGCCTCAGGGGGCCATTTATAGTCGTGGCCCCCCTGATTTACCTTAATTAATTAATTATTTATTTATTGATTAATTATTGTTATATTATTATTTTATTATAGTTATTCTAAATATCCTAGCTCCTATTCTATTTTAGTCACATTTGACTACTTCTGGCCCACGCACGGGCCTCTAGAAAATATACCAAACATATATCCGTGATCTACGAATTTTTCCGGTCAGGATGGCGCGCCGAAAAAAGGTATCTGGGAACTTGTTTTTGTCAGCCATTCCTTCGCAGATCTCTTCGGTCCTTAACCAGATTCCCCGTTTGCGCCGAAACTGAGCACGAACCTTGCGGTGCCCTGTGAGAGTATAACTTCCTAGCTTTCTTTCCAGTTTAAAGGGAACAAGTCTCTTAATTAATTTTCCCCGTCCCATAATTGGTGTACTTTAAAATTTTGGCTAGGTCAGAGTTATAATTTTCGCAAGAATCTTCCTAAGGGAAAGCCGGGATGTTACACGAAACATCTACTGCTACTATCCACAAAGCAACAACTAGTCTGATGACAGGGTCAACGAGAGACATGGGCAGTACTGAAGCTATCCTCCCTCCTTGCTCTGGTCCATAGGAGCGGCCTCCTCAGTTAAGGGTGTCTCGAGTACGTCCGGCGGGTCCCTGAAGGTTGGTGGATGGACCTCCCTCGTCATCGTGGGTACGGGGTGCAATTCGACGACAGTAGACTCTGCCGACTCTCATCCTAGCCCCTCGTCGGTACCTCAGGGGTGGCGCTGGTGGTGTCCAGGAGTTCGAGTCCATCTCTACGTCCTTCTCGTAGGGTGCGGTCTCCTCTGCCTCATCCACAACGAGCCCTGGGGGTGCTACTCGGGGAGGGATAGGGCTGTGCATAACGCAATATGTCCAAATCTCGGCCTTCTCCCCTGTCTCAGAATCCATATGTCTATATATACTCTGTAGGATCCGCCGCTTCCTCGACGGTGTACTCATCAGGCTCACCTGAAGTCATAAGTGAGTGGGGTGAGAACTGATAGTTCCCAATGGATAACCATAGGGTCGTGGGGTCTGATTACTCAATTATTCTTCAAGCCACTCAAGATATCTCTACGTGTTCATGCATCTAGACTCCCCACTAATTATTTCTTGCCTAAGATCCTGAGCAGCTTTGTCTAATTACTAGGTGATGGGATCGCTAATCTTTACTTACCTAGGCATTCACGCTTACTTACTTGACTCGCGGTGCTACTGTGACCGTCTCGTACGTGTCTCACGGACGGTGAACTCGTTATACTTGTACTCATACATAAATAGTCATACATTCATACACATATCACATCCATATAATGCATACGAGAATTGGGACTTCTCTTACGCGCCTGTGGCTGCGTCCTTTTTGCTACTGGATGCCTCCACCCCCTTGCTGACTGCGGGATCCTCATCCCTCATATAGCCGCAACATCTTGCAACCATTCAACTGATAGAATGGCGGGAGTGTACCCTAACGATAGCACTGGCAGGCGAGGGCTCACTTGTCCGTATCTAGAGGACAAGATCACTCTTTTTCTTTTCTGGCCCCCATCTGGAGGGCATATCTTTCTTTCTGGGGAACGTATCTAAGGGGAATACTTATGCCACATCTGGAGGCATCTAGGGGAATACTTATGCCACATCCAGAGGCATCTTACTCATCTTTTAAATGTCATGACATAAAAGCTCAAGCGTTCTTTACTTACTTTCTTTTCTCTCGCCCGGGTGGAAACCCACGTTCAAATCACTATCTGCGTAACATAATCATAACCCAGTCCGTCTTGCACGGTCGAGGAGGGGCTTGTCTGGTATGACGTGCCAAGAGAGGGATTTTCTATTACATAACTATGTCATAACTTCGGGCTACTCTGACCCTCTGTGGTCGGAGCCCGTCCTTAGACTTAACTGGTTCCCTACTTTAGATTACCATCTTTGCACATTAGTTCATTTAATTCTAGTGATCTGTGGTTGCCCTAAGTGCTATGGCAACACTGCCTCATGATGCATGCACTACTGGGTACTTGAAATTTTTTCTATTCTCATTCTCCTCAGGTGGCTCACAGTAATGCAAATGGAATTATAGGCTTCATAAATTGCTTATAACATCTTGGCCCCTTGGGCAAGGCTAAACAACACTCTCGGGTTTCAGGCCACTCAGCGCAACAGTCAGTCCACTCAGCGGTACTGGCCGCTCAGCTCTTACTTGGCTCCTGAGGTTCTGTGTCAGCCTTATCCAGTCCACGTGGCACCCAAGGTAGTCAACTCAGCGCCCTTTCCTGGCCGCTCAGCGATGTGTCCTGAGACTTACTCTCCACGTAGGTTCCTCATGCCTCAGGTCTTGGTGGCAGCCCAGGCCGATCAGCGCCCCCTCGGGCCGCTCAGCGGCCTGGACGCACCAGAACTTGTTTCAAGAGTTTGGCCCTCTTTCTCTTCCCCCTTTTCCTCCTTGCTTCTCATGGTTTCTCAACAATATTTTCCACATAATTCCATCCATTACCTAGCCATCCAAACCTAGCATAGTCTCTACATGCATGTTTGTTCTTAACCATCCATACTACACACAATCACCTAAACACATACATAAACAAACCAAACATGCAAGAGCACCAAGGAGGTGAGTAAAGGCCTAGGTTAGCCACTTCCTTAGGGCTGAGTTGGTGAGGATGATGGTAAGGAAGAGTGGTCCTCAAGATCCTAAGCCTTGTCCAAGCTTCGGTCAGTCTCCGGTCAGCTCGATCGAACGACGAACGGATAGAGTTTCTGCTAGGTATGGAATTTTTCCCAAAAATTTCTGCCATGGTTGGGCTATTTATAGCCACCAATCTGCCCCCAAAATTACCTATTTACCCTTCCTTTTAATAACCAAAATGCCATTTTGTATTTTCCTTTTTAATTAATTAATTACAAAGATAAATTAAGAGTCACATCAATGAATACTAACTAAATTATTTAATATTTTTCTCCACAAAAATCTGATCCCACGTGCTGTTATTCAGATTTCATATCCCCCGGTTCCGTTTCGCTCGTGTTTTGTCACGCGCAGTGCCGGTACGTCGCGTACGGTCGTCCGAAAAATATTCTGATTGCACCGTCGTGATCCCCTAATTTCCTTCTACCTAATATTGTAAATAGTTAAAGGCATTGGTGAATTTTTCTCTGGAGGAGTAATTTCACAGATACCTTTAAGGCGTTGTAAAATTCTACCGGCCAAAAAGTCGCCGTTCAGTCGTCTGTGAGATTTCCTACAACGACACGCCCTATATTCTAGGGGCATTTTACCTAAGAATTTCCCGTCCTAACTCCCTAATCATGCTTTTAGAATTATTTTAATATTTATTCTTACGAATATTTTTCTAAGAAAAAATCGGGATGTTACAGTAAACGCCCTATTTTCTTTGGAATTTTTGTTCTCAAAAACCCGAGGGACTCAAGACTTACCCTTAAGGTATTTGATAGATCTAAACCCATATTTTCTGAAAACAAACCCAGTTTTTTAGTCCCAAATGTGAAATTCCCATTTTGCCCTTTTCATAAAAATCTCGTTTTCTGCTTGTTTGCTGAGAAATTCATCGGGGACTCCAAAAATCATGAAGCTTGACATCCCCACTCAATTTTTCGTGTAGAACCCAAAAATAACATTAGTTTTTCATGATAAAAATCTCAGCATACAGTTCCCCTCAAAATCGTCTCATATGCCTATTTCTGTCTTAGACGTTCCTAAATTCTGACAGAATCACAAACAGCACCAGCAGATCCAGACAATCATCAACAACATATATATATATATATATATATATATATATATATATATATACACCAAGGTCACATCAAAGGAATCCTAACCACAGATATGTCTAACATAACACATAGCACAAACGTCATCATACATCTTAAATCACATAGACAGTGATTTAGTCAGTTTACCCACGTTTTGCCCTTGCCGCAACTGGTTCAGCTATATTGTGCAGACTTTGCTTGGTTGCCTCCAAGCTCTTACCCTTAGAATAGAACTATAAGAGATTCTTCTAAGATGCTAGGAGAATTTGTGAGGTTAGGGTTTAGAAAACTTGGGTTAGGTCTTATCCTGAAAATATGTACTACGTAGGCCTCCGACCACAGAGAGTCCGAGGAAAAACCCTTATTCCCTCATGCATGATATATGATAAATGCTCGTGAAGATAAATGTATATATGTATGTATGTGCAAGCGTTGAGGATGCTGTAATATAACCTCCAAAGTATAAGTACGTGGGTACGAGAACTAGTATTCCCATATCTGGACAATTAGAAATAGCAAGCATGAGGATCGATAAATAGGTAAAGCAAGATTAGATTTTCCCCGATCACCTAGTAAACTAAGTAAAGCTACTCGGACTAGGACGGATGTTAATAACCAGTAGGAACTTTAGTATGCATGAGCACTTAGAGATCTCCTAAGTGGCCTGGATCATAACTGAGTAATCAAACGTTAGTTATGGCTTAGGATTCCCACTGAGAACGCATTGTTCTCACCCCCACTCCTTTATGGTTCTAGGCTATCACGATAAGTACGCCGAGGCGAAGAAGGCATCAGTGGACAGGCAAAGACGTTGGCGTCAGAGGTTCCCGAGGAAGTAAAGGACAATAGCTCATCTGTATATTTTGGATTAGCTAAAGAGACTAGACATGCCCTTAGTCCTTATGAGAGTTAAATGTATTATGTACTAGTACAAATGAATGTGTAATTATGTATTATTAATCAAACGTGTAATTGTGTTATGGATCTGATAATTGTATATACATATATATATATATATCAAGAGATATTCTGTATAAAGATCCCATAGATTAATTATCACTTAAGTCCACTTGGACTCTATCGCTTGCTTATATATGTATGCTTTCTTAAACGTGCATGGCTCATACCTTATGTTTTAATAAAGAAAGGAAAAAGTTTCAAAATGGTCCATATTTTCAAGTAAGAAAATATTTGCAAAGCTAAAAGTAGGGGCTAGAAGTAACCCAACCAAAGTAGATAACAACCTTGTGAGCAGTGTTTACGACTATAGCGTAAGCAGCGAGCAAGGATGTTATAGAAACCAAGAGAAATTTCTAGGGACAAGATTAGGGAAATTAGGCTTTATGTAGTTGGGTTTCTGTGTCGGTATTTTGGCAGAGTGTATTAACGGAACGGGTTTATGGGAGCTTCTCTTCTTTATGTCTCCCATTTTTGGAAGAGCCCATGGGCTATTTATAGGCCCTTGGGGGCCAATTCTTCTTCCCCCAAAATTAACAAAATTAAATGGAAATTACTTTAATTTATGACATCATTCATGACATCATGTGCTGAGTCACCTACATGTCTCACCTTATGTCATGATTTCATTTTGAATGTTGACTAGCAAGGTGGCCAAGTTTTTGGCCGTGTAATCTCTTGTGTCATGGCCGAACTCTTGGTCATAAATTTTGAGGCCAAATTCTGATCGCGTTTGATCGTTAACTGTTCGGGTACTTCGCGTACGGGTGTCCTAAAACTATTTCGATTACATCATTGTGATCTAATAATTTTTCTAGTGAGGAATTTGGGTTAATGCAAGGTATTTATAGATTTATTTCCATAACAGTGTTCTTTACATATACCTTTGATACTTGATTTCCGATGTCAAAAGGTAATTAATCCGGTGTTTGCAAAATTTCGCGGAATCGCGAACTATTACCTTTACGGATATTTTTAACCTAAAAATTCATGTTTCTAAATATACGGAGAACTTATATGCATTTATCTAGCGAGATTTTTACTAAGGAAAAAGCGGGATGTTACACTAGTCTCCCCTATAAATAGAGTTTCATGAGTCTCTTAGCATACATTGGAAAATAATTATTTTATTAATTTTCCACAAGTACAAGTGAGGGTCCCTCCTAGTGGGGACTCTTGCTGTAACATCCCGCTTTTTCGCGGTACGGATAGTTAGCGTAATAAATAATTATAGGTTGATTAGGGAGGCGAGAAAATTAAGTTATTGCCTTTAACTCATAAGAATCGCGGTTAAAATTGGGGTTTCGCGATCTCGCGAATTTTCGGAGACATAGGACGATTTCTGGACCAATCAAGAATTTTTTCGGATACCGAAAGTAACCGTAAAATACACTAATAAAATAATAATTCCCCGAATACCTCCACCGGGCTCAAACTACTAATAAGGAAAATTAGTAGATCGCGATGGTGCGTCCGAAATATTTTTCAGACAACTGTACGTGAAGTGCCGGGACTGCGAACGACAAAACGCAATCAAGCATGATCAAAATTGGACTGACGAGGGTCATGCTTATCCATAAGTTAGATATTTATATATAATATATTACTATATAATATAATAATCCTAATGAATAGTAATAATAATAATATAATAATAAGAATATATAATATATATAATATAATAATAAAAGTTATATAATATATATATATGGCCGGTGGGGGGCCTATATATACCCCTCTGATGCCATTTCCATCTTTATTTCTTTCTTGAAGCATTATGCTTCCTGCTTCTTTGTGTCTTCGTTCTTTAAAACAGATATCTTGGAATTAAGATATTTTAAGCTATGGGAAGTGATTTGGTTTTTAATGAGTAAATTAATGATAAACAATTGCAAATAAAGTAAAGGATAAAATGGCAGTGATCTTAAGTTTAGGCAAGTAAAGAAGCATGTTGGGATTTGAATTGCAATATTACCTCAATGTAACCAATAACTTAGTTAATATGATCTATGAGTTCTTTTGATTTTATCGCCACCAGTTCTTAGCTTAATCATCTCGTTTGAGCATGTTAAGATCACAAGTTCCTTTATTATGTTGTCGAATATCTTGCACAAACTTAACAAAGTACCTTGACGTTAGTGCAGGTGTTAAAGCGATTAGTTCTTGGTTTCTAGTTATGGTGATTAAGAACTAAATGAATTGATCTAGGTCAGATTAAATGATTGTAACTTACGTCCACAACATTTAAACATTAAATCAAGCTTTAAGCATAGCAGGTTTGAACTTAACTTGGTTTATAACTTACTTAGTATAGCTTTAACTTAAACAAGTAAGTCTCAAATTAAGAATCAAAGTACTAAACAAAAGCTAGCATTAAGTGCAAGATCAATCATTAAAATCATAGAACTTCATAGAATCATACACATAAGTCAAGACGGATACATTTAAGCAGTACAACGCATCAAATCCCAACAAATAAGAAGTTTCCATCCATCGTCATGAATAGATTACAAACTTACAGGGGTTTAGAGCAATGGTAAGTTGAGAAGAGTAGTGAAATGTGTAACAACCCGACTTTTCTTCAAGTTAAAATGCTATTTAAGGCAAAATTAAAAATATAATAATAAGGAAAAGGCAAGATAGAAATAGAATAAAATTCAAATATTAATTTTATTTCTGTAATATTAGTTGAAAATAATCCTCTGACGGTCTTGTGACGTTCGGTGACGTCTGGATCGTAATTAGGGTTTTATGGTAATTTCCTTATGACTCACCGGAGTCTGTAAAATATATTAATATGAAAATAAATCAAGAATATGTCAAGTGATATTTTAGAATTAATGAGGGGAATTTTTAGAGCGTAACGGTATGCCCGGAATATTTTTAGGACGTCCGGACATAAACAATTAATGACCAAACATAACCTAAACTACACTAAGGGCAAAATAGGAATTTCACATGGCCAAGAGACCAAAAAAAAGGCACGGCCAGCCCTTCCCCCATGCAAACCCGAAACACACACACCCAAAACACTCCAAACTCTATCTTTTTCATCTCCTAAAATTCTCTAAGACCTAAAGCTCCCAAAACTTCACCAAATTCAATTATCATCCTTTGTTTCATCATTAAAACTCACTCCTAAGCACATAAAGAAGGCAAGCAAGTGTGGGTGGTGAGTTTTTCCATCTCTTGGAGTAAAGCCATGTTTCCATAGTTTAGGGTTTTCCTAATTATGCTAAAGTTTCATTTTAGGTCAAGAAGATTCAAGCAAGCAAACAAAGCTTGGTTTCCTTCCTTTCATTGCATCAAGAAGCTATTTAGGAAGTGGGTAACTCTAGTTCCTTGCCTCTTTGATGTTTCAAGAGGTTTATGTGCTTGTATGTGTATGTATATGAATTATGGATTTATGAGGAAATATGTTAGAATTGATGCTAGGTTTAGGAAGACAATTCTGAAGGGTCTTGTGACCTGGATTAGATAGGATTATTATGCTGGAAATATGTGTTAAGCTCATGCAGGGTTCCATGAAAGTAAGGAAGGAAAAATGGAAGAAATGGTGGTTTCGGTTTCCAAGTTTCGCCCAGTAGCCGCTGAGCGATGCTCTGGCGCCGCTGAGCGAACTGCTGTGAACCTCAGCGCTGAGCGGTAGGCGGTTACCGCTGAGCGGTCTGAGGCCCACGTGGAAAGTCTGAAAAGATATTTTCTTAAAGGATAAAAGTCGGTGGAGATATTTAAAAAGCGGTCAGACCGCTGAGCGAAGGGATCCTTACCGCTGAGCGATGAGAGCTCCTATCGCTGAGCGGAGCTGTATATAGCGCTGAGCGCTATAGCTCAAACCGCTGAGCGGACAACAGTTTCCGCTGAGCGGCTTGAGACCAGAATGTTTCATGGAACTCCTCTTGAGACACATAAGCTGCTGTTTGATGCTGTAGATATGAGCGATAATTGAAATGTATGTAATTCATGCTGTATGTGAGTATAAGTGAACTTGTGAAGTCTATGCTGTCGGTAAATCTGTATACGATGTGTAATCTGAGATGTAATCTGTAGTTCTTCATGCATTCATGCTGAGCCAAGTTAAAGAATTAGATATAAATCCGAGCTAAATAAAGATTTTGAAATGAACCATAGGGAACAATTATGCCATGTTGCATGTACAAGTATGCTATGCTGCAGGTACTCCAAAATGCTGAACATGCTGCTGAATCAGGGCCAATGCCCAATACTGCTGAACTAGGGCCAATGCCCATACTGCTGAAATATGGCTATATGCCACTTACTGAAAAGGGCTAAATGCCCCAATACTGAAATTGGCTATATGCCACATGCTGCTGAGGCCGTGATCACGAGAGCCATATGACAAGCCCATTTCAGTAGGTCGGATAGACATGCTGAAGATGGAAGCCCGCCACAGGTGGTGTCGAGATGGCATACCTGGAGGTGTGCGGTTACCACGCCTATGCATTGTCGTACGGGGGCAAGCTTAGGTGGGGGTACGATACCAGCCCACTGTCGAGGGGTCCCTAGGGGCACACGGCAGGTGGAAGCCCACCGCAGTGAGGTCAGGACAGTGTCGGCCTATACTGAGGGTGTGAGGTTATTCCGTCATACTAGTGTCACAAGGACATTACTATGGTGGGAATAACACCTATGCTGTTATGCTGCTGCATTCTATTATACTGCTGTATTAAGTTATGCTGTGAATTGCTGTTATTCTGTTATAGTCTGCTGGACATGTTATGCTGCTCATTCTGTCATGGTTATGTTAATGATTCTGTGATACACATTCTGCTGAATTCTGTTATGTTTGTATTCTACTGAATTCTGCTATGTCTGCATTGGATGATGTGATGTTTATTCTGATGACTCTGTTCTGCTGAATGTATTCTGATTTCATGCCGTTACTCAATTTAATTGGAATGTATATTTCTGCTGTTATGCCGTACCGTCAAGAGCACGCTCGAGACGGTTAAGTATATTCACGAACTGTTAATCAGCACGAGAATGTAGTAAGCAAGAATAGTTCCCATGTCACATGTTAATGCTGATAAAGCCGTTCAGATAGGCAAGATAATAAATAGTAGGCTGATTAGTATGTATGTTCACTAGAGATCTCTGAGCGGCCTGAAGTCCGACATAATCTGATGAACGACTCAGGAACTAAGGTTATTTCCACGGAGAACCTACCGTTCTCATTCCCCACTGTTTTATGACTTCAGGTACAGAAGAGGATGAATCATACTTTGAAGATGCAGAAGAGCCGCTAGATGAGCCATAAGCGGCTAAGAGCTAGATAGAGTGCTATGTTTTGCCAAGGGCTTACTGTGTAGTGTTCCAGTAGTCCTTGTATTTGGATGCTGTATATGCTGGATTATGTATTTGATGTTTTGATCTATGTACATATTATGTATACAGTGATATGACTTTGTATGGTGGACCCACTGAGTGGATATTATATGTTCTATTCCTCATTAAGTTATTCGCTTTGTTATTATATTTGCTTATTCCACACGCATGGCTCTATTTTATTATTAATGTGATACAAGTACAAGTTTAAAACGGGTCCTTATTTTATGAGCAATGACTATTTTCAAAAGATAACTATGGACTAAGGTGTTCCGATCAGGTAGACAACAACCTAGTGAGCTTTGTTTACTACGTACGGGTAAACAGTTAGCTAGGGTGTTTCAAAATGTCTCCACACGTCCACCACGATTCACAACCGTTGACAATTTCGGCAACACTTCCGTTAAGGAAAGCTTCTAAACCCTAACTTAAGAAAATGTGGAGAATGGAAGAAATGTATGGAATGTGATGGGTGGATGAGGGATGCCCTGAATGCCTCGGCCCCCCTCTATTTATAGGCAAAAATTGGGGGCACCGCTCAGCGGTTTAGGCTGTATCGCTGAGCGATTGTACTATCTCGCTGAGCGGCGTAATGATTACACGCGGCTTCATAAATGCGCAGGCAGCTTTTTTCAGGGCGGCGCCAGGCTGGCTCCACCTGGTGCATTTAATGCGCCGCTTGCAAGTGGCTCGGTGGGTACGATCGCTCAGCGGTACAGGTACCACCGTTGAGCGGTTCTTCTTTTTTCGCTGAGCGAATTTAGTATATCGTTAAGCGGTTATTGTCTTCCGCGCTGAGCGTGCTTGTCCTTGAGCTGAGCAGTTCTTTGCTGACTTCAACTTTTGACTTCTTTTCCGCTTTTGCCTTTTTCTCCATTCTTCTATAGGATTATTCTTTATTGTTTCTGCTTGCATCCATCTTCAAAATATATTTAAAACCTACATTTGTTTAAACATAAGCAAATAAGTGCCTTTTTAAATGATGAAAATTGCGTATTTTGGGCACTTATCACCATGACACGTACTCACGGCGTCATGACAGCGGCTTCACCAAGCTTCCTTGATTCTCCCGGCTCCTTCACAGGCCTCCTCTTTGTTCCTAACCTAAACTAAGATTTAAAGTGTAAAGAAAATGGAAGAAGAATGGTGTCTTGAAGGGGGAAAGGATGGTTCAAATGAAGGGCTCGGCTTCCCTATTTATCGGCAAAATCTGGGGTCCTTCGCTCAGCAGTTTGGGTGCTTCCGCTGAGCGGTTAAGCTGTTATCGCTGAGCAGACTGTACTATATCGCTCAGCAGCGTAATCATTACACGCGGCTTCATAAATGCGTCGGCAGCTTTTTCAGGGCGGCGCCGCTGTGCCAGGCTGGCTCCAGCTGGAGCATTTAATGCGTCGGCTGCAAGTGGCTTCGAAAGTACAACCGCTGAGCGGCCAAGGGTTAATCGCTGAGTGGTCTTTGTCCTTTGTGCGCTGAGCGAGCCTTTTATACCGCTGAGCGGTCCTTGCTGATTTCCTCTTTAAGCTCTTTTCCACTTTTGCCCTTTTTCTCCATTCTTTGTAGGATTCTTCTTAGTTATTTATGCTTGCATCCATTCTCCAAAATATATTTACAATCCTACAAAAGAGAGAAATTAATTGAGATATTTCTTCGAAATATAATCAGATAAGTGCCATTTCAATAGGTCGAAATTGTGTAAATTTGGCACTTATCAACTCCCCCTGACTTAAGACCTTGTTTGTCCTCAAATAAGAGGTAATAGAATTATTTTACAAGAGATCAATGCTTATGAACAATCGGTTAATGCAATGAATTGAAATGTTTTTGACAGTTAAGCTTGAGACCTATGAGACACCATAGAAGAACCTGGACAAGTCAAATGCATAAGTACTTGAATGCCACAAACAAATCACACTATCCAATGTCTTCTCCACCAAGGAAAGTATCTTTATGCACACAATGGTCAGTGGACCAATTTAGGGTGAGTGTTTTCGCTCAATATCACCATTGAATTCAACAATTTAAATTTGTTACCTGTCTCACAATTCAATGCAAGAGTATGGTCATGCAAGGATCACAGAAGGACTTTAAAAGGTTGTAATGAGGCCAGGCTACAAAGAAAATTGGTTTTTCTGGATATGCAAATATTTCTAATCAAGAGAGCAATGAAAACCAACTTCTTTATTGTCACCTGCTCTTTCCTTAACATTTTCTTCTTTTTCTCTTTTTCAACCCTTTTCTCTTTGTTCTTTTCCTCAATCCTTTTTGTTTTTCTTCTTTTTGTTTTTGGATTGGGAATAAGATTATTTCTTTTTCACTTCTTCTGTTCTTTTTCAATGTATCCGCTCCCACTATTATTTGATCCTTATATCCCCCTGACTTGGACCTTTGCTCATAATCCGATTTGAATGCTCTCTTAATTTAGAAATTAAGGGATAACATTGTTTTTCCTTTTAAGGCTTAGGGATTATGAAACAAGAAATTTCTTATGTTAGGCTCAAATGGGGTAGCAAAGTGTATTCCTAATTAAAGGTCGGTTTATTTGGCCAAGTGGGTTTAAATCTAATGAACAGAATGCCTTGATCATCTCCTATTATTTCCATACAATTGTTAAAATTAGAGACTCAAACAAATTCAATTGTGCAAAAACAATGGTGATTCTCTCTATCTTACTTAGTGTATGGCTAAATCCCTCACATGGCTAGGTTTTAATTTCCTTGATTTAAAAACATCTTCAAGGTTATGTTTATGCAACAAGCAAGAATGCATAATGTCATGTTCATGGTATCTATGTACGTACTCACAAGGTTTATTATGGATACTGAAACAATTCAATTCATGATGTGTTATGTGTTCATGCATCAATTCCTAAGTAAAATAAACTACTACGTTGTTTTTAAACAAACAAATCTTAAGCACATAAACTAACTAAGGAAATTAATTAAGTAGGGTGCTAGAAAATCAAAATGCTCCCTGTTCATGGTGAATTTCTTGAAGTAGCCTTCTTTTTCAGTTGTTTAGGCTACTTCATCTTGCTTCAAGGTGTTGAGGAGATAGAGGCTCATCCTCCTTGTGGAATCATGCTCTTCGTCCTCCTTGTTTATCTAGAATTTATTCTCGCTTTATACAATGCATTGGAAAGTCTTTCTTGTTGCTTTGTGGCCTGCAAAACAATTAGAAATTCCTTTCCAAGGACTAACATAGCAAGCGTTAGAGAATCATATGATCAAAGTCAAGAGATAATGTTTTAATTTTGAATCCTTTGCAGACAAAATTTCCTACAATAGCGAACAGAATTTCCCGCTTAAGTGGTCAGAAGTTCCCACTAGTGTGGACAGAATTTCCCACTTGTTATGGACAGAATTTCCCACAATGATTTATGGATTCAAAATAAATCATGTTCTTTTTAATTTCTCGGTTTTTGATCATAAGGTGCTTTTAGAAAGATTCTTTTCTTTAAAATTTTCCATTGCTAAACCAGCTAAGAATCATGATGCACCCTTTTCAGATAATTGTTTTAAAGGTTTTAAAATCATTCATTAGGTTTAAAATCCAAGTGCTTCAAGTAAGCTTAATTGAAAAGATTAGCACTTAAAATTTTAAATCTAATCACATGATTTAAATACCCTTTTAATTATTTTTCACCATCTTTTTATTAAAGACATATTCTAACTGTAACAACCCAACTTTCCGTAAGGAGGTCGTAGGCACGATCCACAACTTTGGCT
>QANU01046255.1:0-15115 GCA_003254905.1 Nissolia schottii | reverse complement strand
CACGAATAATTGTTCCAATATAACAACATCAAACAATAAGCAAACAAGTGGTCCATAGCATAACATCATAGACATTTACATAGATAATATCTTAGGTAATTACACATAAGTTCTCATAGAAGTACAATACATGCATTGTAACATCCTTAGCCTATTTCTTGCTATCCTATTCCTTGATTCATCGTCTTCAAGGCCTCCGCTGCGTACATCAAGTTGAAGTCCTGCCTTGCTCACCTAAAACCATAAAGGAGCGGGTGTGAGAACTCTGCGTTCTCAGTGGGAAAACCTCTGTCGTCGTTGCTCATTTTATTCTCAATTATGATTCCGCCGCTCAAGGGTCTCTAGATGTCACAGTTATACTACATTCCTACTAGTTATTAACATTTCACCTAGTCTTGAGCAGCTACCTACGTTACTAGGTGACTGAGGGAGCCTATCTTTCCTTATCTAGGTCATATGTTCTCTATTCTAAGCCCTGAATCACATATACAGTTAAATCATATATCATCATATATAGTTAAAGCACATATCATCATATACAGTAGAATCACATATCATCATCTTCATGTATTACGTATCGTCATACACGTGTATCATATAGACATATTATATTGATATAGCACATATAAGAGGCTTGAGGAAATCCACTTGTCATAGGGCAGCATCCTCCATATCATACTAAGTGGCTTGAGGAAATCCACTTGCCGTATGACAGCATCCTTCATGTCATTGAGGAAATCCACTCGCCCGAGGGTGGCGTCCTCCGTATCATATTCTGAGGAAATCCACTCGCCCTGTGGCGGCGTCCTCCGTGTCATGTTCATGTCATATCATATCATGTTGTCATGTACATCAAGCATGTCATAGTGTCATATACAGGTCATATTATCCTAAGCATTTTCTTCTTTAACATAAATATCATTCTATATCCCATAAAACATCCAAATATATCACTTATTCATTTTAAAACATTCATGTACATAAACACAGTTCTTCATTATCTTAAGGCAGTCATACACATAGCAATTATACTCAATATTTCATGTCATCATCTTCATCATATTCATTGAAAGATCATCATCATATACTCTAACATATAGCACCTCAATATCATAAGCATCTAACATACTTCCTATCACACAATCATCATTATATATCATTAGTATATAATTCCCTATCATCACAAACATTTAACACGTTATACCATATAACTCATAACATCGTTCATATAATATCACTAACTTCACATAACTCATGGATACTAATCATGCACTGTCACTAACTTTACCAATCTCATAACATCAAATCCATCATATATAAGAAACATAATCTCATACTAGACCTTTCTTGAACATAATAAACCTAAATCTAGCAACTAGCAAAACAGACGCCTGGTTTCTGACAGAAAATAGCAATCATAAACCGGAGAGGTCCAAGACCTTACCCAAAAGTTCTTGATAGCCCTAAGATCATTTTTCATACTTAAAAATTCAGATTTCAATCCTAACTTCACGAAATTGCTATTTTGCCCTTTTACCCAAAACTGTTGTTTCTCCCCCGTAAACGCCCTGTTTTCTTTGGAATTTTAGTTCTCAAAAACCCAATGGACACAAGACTTGCCCTTAAGGTTTTTGATAGCTCTAAACCCATATTTTCTGAAAACAAGCCCAGTTTTTCAGTCTAAACACGTGAAATTCCCGTTTTGCCCTTTTTCGTAAAAACCCTGTTTTCTGCCTATTTGCTGAGAAATTCATCGGGGACTCCAAAAATTATAAAACTTGACATCCCCACTCAATTTTTTGTGTAGAATCTAAAAATAACCTTAGTTTTTCAAGATAAAAATCTCAGCATATAGTTCCTTTTAAAATCGTGTCATATGCCTATTTCTGTCTTAGGCGTTCCTAAATTCTGACAGAACCACAGACAGCACCAACAGATCCAGACAATCATCATCAACATATATCTACATAAAAATCACATAAAAGGCATCCTAACCGCATATATATCTAATCATGGAACCACATAGACAGTGGATAAGTCGGTTTACCCACGTTTTACGGGTCCAGTAGTTCTTGTAGACTCCTAGCTTGCTCCTAGCTTGCTTTGATGCCTCCTAAGTCTTCTTGGGCTGAACTTTTCCAAGATTTCTCTAGGGATTTTGAGGGCTTTTGTGGGCTTAGGTTAGGGGATTTCTGAAGAACAGGGTCTAGGTTTGATGTAGGAAGTGTCTGGGTCTTTGGTTTGACCGAATAACAGTCGATTGTGTAATCGGACAGAGTTTTGGCAAGGTTTTCTAATTTCTCTTCAAAATTTCTGATTTGGTGGGGTATTTATAGGCAAACCCACGAAAATCACTTTCCAATTTTGCCCTTGGGGGCAAAATTCCCAAAATGCCCTTATTTTGTCTTTTTTTCTTTTTTTAGGTTGCCTACTCGGTATCCAAGGCTTAGCCTTGACTAATCCGGGTCGACCCGGGTCGCGCACCTGGCTATGGCGGTCTCCCATCGGGGATAACTGCGTACACAAGGTCTCGAACTCGGGACCTTGCTTAAGCGATGCCAAGCCGCTTACCACTTGGATCAACCCCCGTTGGTTTGTCTTTTTTCTAAATGTCATTTTCATGACTCACCATGACTTTTGACTCTTGACCACACTTGGCTGCATTCTTGGCCATGTGTTTTGGTGTTTCTTGGCCGGTTTTGTGGCTGAGAATTTATGTCTCTGGCAGATCAATTTTGATCAGGTTTTTCTCGTTTCCGGTCCCGGTACTTCGCGTACGGCTGTTCTAAAAATATTTTGATCACGTCCTTGTGATCTCCTAATTTTTTCTAAGTAATATTCTAAGGTCATTTAGGTGTTTATGAATGCTCGCCTGTAGCTGTACTTTTTACGGATACTTTAGACGCGCGGTTGTATTCAGACGGCAGAAAGGGTTTGTTCTAGTGTCTGCAGAATTTTGAGAAAACGTGCAGAAATATTTCTACAGACAATGTTCATCCTAAGAGTTTATGATTCTAACCTCAACTGAAATTAGAAATATCTTGGACAATTATCTAGCGAAATTCTGCTAAGTAGAAAGCTGGATGTTACACTGGGTATGGGTGACGAAGTCATAGGACCTCATACTATTCTAGGTTATCTACTCTAGAATCTATTATTCATGAAGTATTTTAGGGAGCTTTCTTTGATTACCCATGTTGTTAGGGCCTAAGGCTACTGATTATGACAAGTGTGTCCGACTTAGCTAATCTTATTTATTAGTCTAGACTTAAGGACTAAGATCCCACACTTAAGATAGGATTCCTAGATAAGAGAGGTGTGTCACAAACGGACATCTTAAGTATCAAGTCTTGCCTTAGCTAAAAACTGCCCCTGTTAGGGTCCATGATTTAACCGGAGTCTTTATTTAAAGTCTTATATATAAACCTAACCAAGCATTTCTAAGGGATATCATGTCTAAGGGTCAAGGTCTCTGTACTAACATAGCATGTCATAGCATATCATAACATAAGCATAAACACATGGCATATGATATATCACATAAGCATGGCATCTACTGAACATGTATATGAATAACTAAACATCTACTAGTATGATATGACGCAACTGACTCTATTGATGGACCACTGAAGCGGGACCATTGATGCACCAGGACTGTCACTCACTTAGAATGTCGCAAAAAGGAGGAACACTGACACTAGGGCTCCAAGCGGTGTGGCGTTGGCACCTGCGGTAGTGATTTGGCATCACTACAACGTTCTGGCATTTCCACGACATCTTGGGGACTATCGTGGGCCACCACCAACACGGTGACGGTGTCGGGGCCTACTACCCTATGCCATCCTAAAAAGGATTGGCTACCTACCTAGGTGAAGACTTTGTATCTTCAAAGGAGGGAGAGAAGAAAACTAAGCAGAAACTCGTTCTAAGAGAGTAGAAGAGTCTGAAGCTCTGAGCGAATTAGAATGGAGGGAGGAGAGCTCTACTTACAGGGGAAGAGAAGCTCAAAGGAGCGGGTCGGGCCCCTAAAAATGCGGAGTTGAGTTCGCCACGTCTCACACAAGTTGCTTATGTCTTGCGCAAGACACAATCTGTCATGCATCTCGTGTGAGATGCTGAAGCGTTTGGCGCGAGACGTGACACCCCCTTTTTTAAGGGTCGCCACAACTCATCTTACCATGACATCATCTGCACAACAAAAATACAATTTCATGTTAGATATCAATGATTCAAATACATTAATATTCATTAGCTAAAAAAATAAACTAAAACATTTATCATACTTACCCTAAAACAAACGGGAACGTAGTATGTCAACCGAGACGAGCTAGCTAGGGCGTTCTCATCCATGCCCATATGTGTAGCAACGCAACACAACCTCCAAACTCAGTCACAGTGAATTTGGTAGTGTGACGCAACTTCCTATATGGAGTTGCCAAGACTGCTGACCCCTATATATATGTCTCCATCATCAAGTCCTCAAGTAGCGGGGAGAAACTTTAGGTGCATCTGATTCCCCAATTTGTCACAGAAGAGGAAATCTCTGATCATGAACAGAATGTACACCAAGGTGCACTGCAGACTCGTAAGCTAGTTTGCTTGCCCCTATTGGTTCAAACAAAGGTACACACTTTGAAGCCACTTAAGGTAGACATTGGACCCCTTTCTGAACTGTTGTGGGGTTCTTTTTCTGAGCAGCTCCTGACATAGTGCCCACTGACTCCTGCCTTTAAAGTGAATGACTCAATCTCCAGTTTATCCGGTAATAGTTCAAACTTCAAAGGGAAGGTTGAGTATTACTACAATGTATTGCAGTGTGATTGTGAACTCTCCATATCATAGATGGAAAGTGTGGATCTCAAGACACCATCTCTATACCAGGGTAATGACCAATGCCCTATTGTACTGAAATGTTGGCATGATGTGTGCAACATCACGAAATCTAGCGCCCAACAATCCCTTTTCCGTCAGCAAATGTGGCTCATGAAAACTTTCGTATCATCAAGTCTCCAACATACAAGCCTACAAATTACATAAAAAAAAAGTATTCAGACTAATTACGCAAAAGTGACTCGAAGTAATTCATAAAAAGTGTCTCAAAATAAAATTATAAAATAAGATAACACCTGCGAAATTCAAGTTTTCAAAAACTCTATAGATCAACAACTATAATTTCCTTTACAGTGAAATTCATAAATTAATCGACAACTATAGCATTCAAGTTCCCAAAAAATCTATAGATCTAACATTTAAGCTCAATAAAATACTTTATCTTAGCAATCTACCCAACAAATTTACATATACCTTATCAATCTACAATAACTCTATAGATCTAACTAACATTCAAGTTCAATAAAATACTCACTTGAACTAACATTCAAGTTCAATAACAACATTTGTCTATTCATCTATCTAACATAATACTAACATTCATGGATCTAACTATTTATCAAGTTCAATAGATCTAACTAACATTCAGATTTAATAACAACATTTTATCAATCTACCAAACAAGTTAGGGTCCACCATTTTTGACAGACACTAACCTAACATTTGTCTTATCAATATACAACACTAGCATAAATAGAAACACAAAAATGTTGTGGTAAAAATATCTACGTACCTGAAAGTTCACCCAAGGTTGGATATGGTCAACCTCATTCTGACGCATCACATTTGCACCTTCCATTGCACTATGAACCAAAATATCAACCCCACAAGATTTTTAGGGAGAGAAAGTGAGTTTTTAGAAAGATAGAGAGTTAGAATTGTGAAAGAGTCAGTTTAAACCGACTCCTTTATATAGAGCTCCCATAGGAGTTGATTTAAATATACTCCTTTAAGAGTCAATTTAAATTGAATTCTGTTTTTAAAAAACAATTATTGTTTAAACAGAAATCAATTTAAATCGACTCCCTTTATAAGGAAATTGGTTTATGTTGGGAACAACTTTCAAATTAGTTCATTACGGGGATAAGCCAATTTCAATGGTTTATTTTTGGAAATTTTCCCAAAAAAAAAAATTAGTCATAATATTTCAAACTTCAATATCTATTTAGTCCAATCCTAAATGAGAATTTTATTTTATTTACATAATAATCAGACTAAATTAATGGTAAATCTTAGAATATTATAATTACGTTTATGTCTTCTTTTTTAAGATCACAATGATGTTAAAATGAAAATATGAAGACTTAATTGATGATGAAACTTTTTTTAGATTATCAAAACAAAAATGTTAGCACCGAATTAGTTATTGATTATTAATTAAATTGAGTATATAACACTCACACACCTCGAGATATAATAGAAATTTCACCGAACCCCAAATTTCTCATAAGTTGATATTCTACATGTTGAGGTTTGTAAAAAGGACATTCAACCTCAAATTTCTCTGAATTTGACATTTCATCGCATTTTTATTCAAGAAATTGACACTTTACTCCACCTATCACTTCTAGACTAACAGAAATTAACTTTGTGGATATTATCTTGTCTATTAAAGCCCTTGAGTTAGCCATGGGTATGGATGGAATGTGATGATACCCTACAATGGATGATAAATCTAGTATTAGATTTGCTTATGATACTGTGCTATTTGATTCTAGTACTAATAGTAATCTGTTTAAGGATATTTAAAAAATTAAAGATTCTCAACATAGTGTTACTTTTATGTGGATTGTTGCAAATGAAGTTCTTTTGACTAACCTTGCTAGGTGGCAAAGAAATATGGCACATGACCCAATGTGTCTACAGTGTAGATCGACTGAGGAAATAATGCTCCATGTCCTGTGTGATTGCAATATTGCAGAGAAGACGTGGAAGAGCATTGTACATAATTATTTTCATGTTTCTTTCTTTCAGGTTGATTTTAAAGACTGACTGAAAGATAATGTATTATTAAGAACTCGTGATTCAAATGAGGAGGATTGACCTCCTCTATTCGCTACTACCTGTAGCTTTATCTGGCAAGATAGAAATGAAAGAAGTGTTTGTCATCGCCAAGCTTTACCATCTGAGCTCTTCGGGAAGTTTGTATCCTTATTAAAAGACTATCAACGTATGAGGATTGCTTGTTATAATAGCCAAAAATGTAATCCCCTAGTTCAAAGTGCAGCATATTGCTTGAAAACTCCCTCTAGTGGGCGGTTTAAAATTAATGTGGATGATTCTTTAATCATCTCTGGTGGAGCTGCTTCTTGTGGTGGGATCGCTAGGGATTGCTATGAGAATTTTTTTATCAGCTTTTAGTTATAATATTAGATTTTGCTTTATCACTTTTGCTGAGCTCTAGAATGTCTTTGTTGTCATTTTCTAAACAGTCCATTCCGACTTTCAACCCGGACTTTAGCCATCCTTGCTCACTGTTGGGGAAAGCTATCATGGACATCCTGCAAGCTGATAGGAATATCCAACTTAAACATATTTTCATGGAAGCAAACTTTTGTGTTGACGCTTTGGCAAAACATGGTCACGAGTGCCCGCTAGATTTCCACCTCTTTGAGTTTGTTCCTAATTTTTTGTCTCTAGTTTTGTTAGCTAATAGGCCTGCCATTCTGTTCTCCCATATAGTGGGATTGTAGTCTTATTTTTTGTTTAGGTGCTTAGCCCTGTTGTTTATTAAAAAAGAAAGATAACCACAAACATGATATATATCCGTCAATAATTTTGATAGATCATTGATGAATGGGCCGTTAGTAAAGATTAAAACTATGAGAGAAAGGAAACATGAGTTATTTATTGACGAAATAATATATATTTTGGTAACTTCTTCTGTAAGACCTATTGCTAATTGGAATCTAAATATTATTGATGAATGTATATAATCGAAATATTTATAAGTAATATTTAATTTATTTTCTTAATTCTTTGAAATAATGTATATTATTGACATGTCTATTAATTAATGGTGTTCTTTTATTAAGGTTTTGCAATTATGGTTTAAGGTAATATTTTTTTTAGTATTAGAATTTTTGAAGATTAGGATATGATTATCGCCATTTGAAAATTTAGTGTTTATCATCATATATTCAGTTAGTAGGTATAATAAATTTTAGAGTGCACTAATTAGGACAAAATATCGTCAACAACGTTACTAATAAATACATTATTTTATAAACTAATATCCCTTTTTTCCTTGACTCTTCAACTTCAACTGTTACTGACAATTTATTTGTTAATTTTTCATGAGTTTGTAATAGTGGCAACAACTACGTGAGGGTAGATTGTTAATTTTAAAAAGTTTAGGGTTGATTATCATTTTTATAAATTTTTTGGGATGAAGTGGACACTTATGAGAAGTTTGGCATTTAATGTCATTCATACAAACCTGTATGGGTATTATTTACCCTTAAATTATCGAAATTTTTTTAATTAAAATATTACAATAAATAATCAAAATAATTAAAATAAAAAAATAAACAATTAATTTTAGAGGCTCTATAATAAATAAATTAATAATTTAAAAGAGTGAAAAATGACAGGTAGTGATTCCTACACCAAAGACCTCAAATCAAAATCAGGAAAGAAAGAAAGAAAAAAAATGATGAGAGCATTCTAGACAATAATATCCATAAAATAGGAATAGATTATCTTAATTATATTTTTGAATTGACAAAATATAGTGTAATCTTTCACTATTAATATATTTATTGTATATGTTATGTACGGGACTCGCATCTTTAATTAATAATTAATTAGATATCACACTTTATCTTATAAATTAAAAAATACAATTAAAAATATTCATTCTCATGAAAACTAGATTCTATACCCGCGCGATGCGCGAAGTGATTTTAATGTCTACAATATAGCAAAAAAAAATGAATATCTTTATTAAATTTAAGTTCCACGAAGTACATACATATATCCTAATAATAATTGTACATCATATTTGATATTATATTGTTCCAACTCAGATAGAATGAAAGTTTGACAACACTCCGAGAATAACATAGATAATCATATAATCATAGTTCATTACACAAAGTTAAATACTAAACGTAGTATGTCGATGTTTAAGTCGTGGCTATTTCTGACACACTGGAATGACTTGATCCAAACCTGCAAATCAAATAACACATAGTGAAATTCTTTATATTTGGACCAAAAGACTTAACTACACAATGTTCAAATGAAACGTTGTCAATTCATATGCAAGTTGTTTGGAGTTTAATATACATAATATATCTACCTTTGATTTCATTTGATTTTCTAATAGGTTGGTCAATAGATTTTGTCATTGTTATGATCAACCACTGATGGATTAATCACGACTGATTCATTGAATCACTAATAACTAAAGCTAATAGTAACAGATGCAATTGTCTTGTTAATGGAGATTTCCAACTAAACTATATTATAGAATACTATATTCTAAATATTAAACTATATCATAGAATACAATATTATAACTGAGAGAGTAATTATACTATATTCTAAATAACTAAATGGGGGGTTTCTAATTCTGATAAAACCTCATAGAATACTTATATTGTCTTGTCCTCTTGGTTTTCCCATTGAAACAAATGCAATTAACTAATCAGTCCACATTGAAACAATAAGTTCGTGATAAATCCTACCTTTAAATCCTTCCCCTTAAAAACTACTGAATGGTTGTGCAATTACGAAAAGCAAGTGTACTTTTGAAACACTTTTTGCTAGATTTAAGGGTGGCCTCTTCAAAAACTATTGATTAACGCTAACATACTTAAAAGCATGCCCTACTTGTGGATATAACATATAAAACATTCATCAATAGTTTTCAACATTTTACAGCAACAACCTCAACGCATCTAAGTTCATTGTTGTTGGGTCCACAACTAATGGAATCACCGACTTATGGTGCACAATGTTTAGATTTTTTTTTTCTTTTTGTAAAACAAACATTAACAACGGTAAGCTGATAAAAGACAATCAACCTCAAGAAACAAAGTACTTAAACCCCATAATGACTAAGGACATTATATCTTTTTCACTTGAACAATCTTGTTACTTGACATTTGAAAAATGTTGATCAATTTTTTTTAATCACAGGTGAAATCACCTAACCATTTATAACAGCTTGCAATTACTCAATAAGTTTCTGTATAGCACCACATCTTTCTCTCTGTTCGTGATACCACATAAATACAATTTCAGTTACCAAAATCAGATACCAAACAAATACAAATCCAGCCTTCATCCCCCTTCCCCACCCCCAAAAATACTCAACATAATTGAAAATAAAAATTCAACTAATAATCCACTTGCACAATTCACTGATCATATATCGTTACATTTAGATATTCATGTTAGTAACAGAACCATAGGGGAGCTATTAATCTAGACATTTAAAGATCACAACATAAACATAGGACTCTATATGACAAAATAGAAAAATAGTAGTAGATTCTCACTTTTGTTAATAGATCCTACAAATTCTCACTTTTCCTCATCTCTTTACCTCATTGTTTTGAGAACTCATAAACCTATAACCAATCTTTCAAGTTTCCCTTATCATCGCAATGTAAACCATCATTCAAAACATGCAAGGGCAATTCTTAGCAGGTATTTCAAAGATTATGAAAGTGAATGGAAAATACTGTTCTCTTATATGAAAGCATAAACTGAATTCACATCTATGTTAATGATTGTTTCCGTTGCCAGTTCCTTATCTTGCAGGTATTTCAAAGTGAATTATTCCCCTAATTGTTGTCATTCAATACATTATAAGTCACACAAATAGCGTAAAAAAGGTCAAAAAACTAACAAAACCCACCCAAAAATGTAAGTGAACATAATGAAAAAGATAACATACAGATCTATGGATTCAAATAGATATTATAATAGTCACAATATAGAAAATAGAAAAATAAACAAAAATTTAAGATATTTTCATCAAAACTGTACTTTTCCATAAGAATTATCACTTAAAATAGAAAAATAAACAGAAATTTCAGATATATTTGAGAAATTACAAATTCAACGCTCTCTTATCCTTCAAAAGAAAAAAATAAATAAAAAAAAACCCTATATGACAAATTGATTGACTTTGCTAAACCGTTTCTTATTTGTATCAGACTCATTAAGATGTCTTATTTTAAATTTGTCCCAAAGCTAACTTATGTGTATTAATTAGAAGCATGGCTAAGTGGAAAAGTCATATGGACATGATATAAAAAGTTTTGATATTAAAGTTATTTAACTATGGGAAACCATATGACAATGAGAATTTGAAAATTACATATAACTAACATGAATCCAAAAAGGGCTTTAATCCAAGATATACCCAAGCTTCGAAGCATTTACCTCAAAAAGAATATCATATCTTTGTGTCATTGCTAGCAGTGTCAAAATTGCTGAGTACAACATATGAAGATCTGAAATATTTGCCAAAATTATCAAGAAAGCAATTTAGTAAGATATTTAAATTGGTTGAGGAACTAAATGATAGGTGACATGATGATTCAAATTTATGAATACATCTTCGATAAATGAACTGTGGAAGTCCTATTTATAGAATTTTTTCAGATCCGATCACTTGTAAGAACCAATGCCAATTTGATTTTCTCTATACGAAAAAGTGGCTGATGGTCTTTCAAATGACTGACAAACAAAAAATCATATTATACGCAACAAAGTTTTCAAGTATGCTTGGAAAGAGAGACATTTGATGCAAGTCCATATATTATGAGGTAAACCATGTACAAAAGACAATCTAGACTTATTTCAAATGACTGACAAACACAAAAAGTAATACAGCTTCTTACCTAGTCTATGTATTTTTTTTTCTAAAGGGTTTAGGGTCTATTTGTCCTTTCAAAGTAACTCTGATCACAATTTAACTTAATATAAAACTCATACTTTGCCAATATAGAACGCAAGCACAAAATCAAACTAATGAGTCAATTAATATTCTAGCTCATTCTACCTATAAATATTGTGTTCTCTTCAAATTACGGAAAGGCATGTCGACAACATCCTTAAGCTGAACCACTTCTAATCATGCTTGAGAAAGCAATAGTCTTCACCTGTAATTTTTGCAATGAATAAATGAGTATCTCAAACATATCAGTATCATTTGCAAGATAAATGTTCTTGTTGTTCTCCAAAATTGTAAGCATCATGTGAAAGAAATGTAGGAGTCTGATAGAGATATAGTCATCCTAGGAATCTTACATGTTCTCAAGTGTCAAATAGTTTGGTTTCTTTAATCACTCCACCCATCTGGTGCGCCCCATCATACTCATTGTCATATATATTACAAAGTTCAAACGGACAAATAGCACTTTACAAATGTATGGTAAAGAAATAATCAAGGAGCTGAATAACAACATTTTTCGTTGTGTGCATCATCACAACAAATATCAATTTTCCCGTTTGAGAATTATACAAACATATAGAGGCAAAAAAAAAAGAGAAGCTACAACATCAATTTGAATTGCCAAAATAGACATCGCGCGAGTATAAAAGTTGGATTTTGCTTAGTCTTTCCCTTTGCTAATCACCTTTTACTACTTTCAATCTTTCACCCTTCAACAAGATGAGATTGAATGGAAGAAAAAGAAATTAGCGGCAAGACGACTAAGAAAGAAAATGTAAAAAATAAGAAGAAATGATAAAACTTCTCAAATAAGCATTCATAAATCACTAAAAAGGGCGGGGGGAAGATAAAGATTCCAAAGAACCAAGTGGTATGATAGGGACAATGAATTTGTGAATTTGTATTTATATAGAAAGGGAGTTAAATCGTAAAATTAATCCATGCAACAAAAATAATTGGTAACCCTGCCCCCAATCTAGTGGACAAATTTTTTCTCCCAACAGTGAGCTTGGGAATTAACTACGAAAAAAAAAAGTGTTTCATACTGTGGATGACAATAAATTCAAGACAACAGTCAAAACATTAAACAATCAACAATTCAAAGAGGAAAGAAAAATAGGGAGCTGCCTACTACAAATCACAACATCTTTTGTTAAGGAAGCCTTGCTCATAGGCATAAAATTTTGAGTACATGTTTAGTTAGTGTCGAATTGGTTTATTTGCATAAGATCATCAAACACGATTTGCTTGATTTGCGGACAAAACCACTATGGCTCATATCTCCTAATTAATCTCAACAAACACCCATTCTCTAATTCATACACTTCTAAGTTATGGATTTCTCTAACTTATACGAAGACTATGAAAGCATAATATGAAACCACATCAAAGAAACTCAAAGTACTCACTCAAAAGTAGTATATATCATAATTAAAGTAAGAAATACAACAAAAATTGTACTTACGAACTCGCCCATGAAAGCCATATATATGCTAATGATTTCCCTCGCACGTTCCTTATCCTGCATGTATTTTAAAGTGAATTATTCCTGGTTGTTGTTATCCACGACACCATAAAAATGAATGAGGATGAGGTAAAAATTTATGAAAACACACATCCAAAATCTAGTTATAAAATCATTTATCTACACAAAGCCAGCATTACCGATAACACATTTTCTAGAAACTATATATATTTGTGAAAATGTAGTTTATCAAACAATTAAACAATTAATTAGTATATTGCAGTTTAATTTGATATTAATTTGATCTTCTTTAGTGAATGTAGCACCTCAGTGCTTCAAGTGCCAACCAATATCCTGTCTCTCTTTCTATCTCTCCATGATACTCCTCAAGCTCAATCTCATATTTACTAAGTGAGAAAGTGCATTCTTAGTTTGGCTTGCTCATAGCATTTACATACGCTTGTTTCTCTTTATAAATTTAAACCAAAAGAAAAAAAAATAAACAAATCAATGGAAAGAAGCTGTTGACTCTCTTGACTACATGAAGCAACATAAATAAACAAAAATCCAAACCATCTAAGATGTAGAAAAACATGTACACCTATCCCTCCTAAGATGTAGTAGCAACATAAACAAAGCCAATTAAGCAACTCAGTATTAGATAGGAAAAAAAAAGAGAGGCAAATCCATTAAAGTCATAACATATATCTATACTTATTGTTGCATTCTTACCTATCATGACATATTTCACGGTAACTTCACTCTCCCATCTGTTCCTGAACATTTATGAAGTGGTTATTGAATCACAAAGTACAAAATGTTGAACAAAACAGATCCATTTAAATTACAACAATTAGTTCATGTTTGGCTCAAAGAGGAGCAAGAAAAAACACGACGTATTGTTCATTATTTATTCAAGAGATGTTCTCAACACTACATACCTCTCTATGTCGTGAACTGCCAGGACATTCGACTGAATTTTCCATTTTTTGCTTGTCTTTAAGAGGACAATCCTGCAAAATACCACATATATAAGAAAAGCTGCAGGTTGGATATGACTGTCAGAATTAAAAGATTACATGCCTCCATCCTTTAGTAACAAAATTTATGTGTATAATATAAAACCAAAATTTTCATAATTCACGCATTGGATTCATTCAGGTGACCTGCTTCATAGTTTAATACAGAACAATGATGCAATAGGTAACTAACTGAGTCACTAAAATAAAGTAAAGCACATTTTCAAATATCATTGGATTCATATTCACATTTTTAAGGTTGCATTTCATTAATAGATGCAAGTTGGGTAATATAGATTTCAACAAAGATTTAACGACCAAAATATAAAGTTGGAAGACTCACCTTGGACTGAAGTTGAAACTCATGCACAAATGTTGCTAATCATGCACAAAAGTTGAAAATCATGCACAAATGCACAAATGTAATAATTATTTACATGTCAACCCTAAACAATAAAGAAAAAGATAAAATTGATAAGATTATTCATACTTAGCATGACAATGTTGCTCCCTTCCCACATGAGGTCTTCTTTCAGGTTATCGAATTCCTTCAATATAATAAATCTAAATCGAAATCCATGACCAAAATGAAAGAGTATAGGAAAATCTAAAAAGAAAATGCAACCTTGTGCCTGTGCTTTCTGCTACATACTTCAAAGAAAAAATATAATATTTTTTAGTTCTGTTGGAATTTTTATCAAACATTTGGTGCTCATAACTCACTCGATTTTTCCTTCCCAAATTGATTTTCCCATTTTTCTTGTTTTGACAATGAAATGCAACCTTAAATTAGTAAACCCTAAACCAAGTGCAAACATTGAATTAGAG
>QANU01046216.1:0-18604 GCA_003254905.1 Nissolia schottii | reverse complement strand
TATTATATAAAAGACAAGTTTAGGCTCTCTTGAAGTCTTTTTCTTGGGTGTTCAATGATTCTTTTGCATATCACAAATTGTGTTATGCCTTCTAGTTGTTAAGATTAGAGATTATGATACTTGATATAATTTATAATTTTGTTACGTTAAAATTGTTAGTTTTTTAATTTTTACGAATTGTGTAGTAGTTAATTTAAACTGTTATTTTTAGGTACTAAATTAAATGTAATGTAGCTGACACTTGGTTCATTGTTCAGGAGCGACTGATCATGTTTCTTCCTCTATAGAAATTTTTTCACATTTAAAACCAATATCTCCTATCTCTATTAACTTGCATAATGGTAAATCTGCCACTGCTACACATAAGGGTACAGTTAGTCATACTCCTAAATTCACATTACACAATGTGTTCTACATTCCTGAATTTTCAGTCAACTTGATTTCTGTGACTAAACTGACTAAGTCATTGCAGTGCATTCTTTTGTTTGATGCCTTCTCGTGTAATTCAGGACCACATCTCTATTTGCTACACATGCCTGCTGCTGTCAATTCAGCTGCAAGTAGGACTAGTTCTATAGCAAAAGTAGCACAAGATGATAGGTCTAGTTCTATAGCAAAAATAGCACAAGTTGTAAATTCCGAAAAATTTCCTTTATGGCATTTTAAACTTGGACATCCAGGAGATGACAAATTGCTTGTATTGAATAAATCCTCTACTGAAGTAAAGTGCAATAAAATTGGTACACCTTGTGACCTTTTCCACTTTGCAAAGCAACAACATAAATCATTCCCTATTTCAGTTTCAGTTTCTTCTGCAATTTTTAATTTGATTCATTTAGACCTTTGGGGGCCAATTGCAATACCTTCTGTGCTAGGACACAAGTATTTTTTGACTATAGTAGATGATTATTCACGGTTTACTTGGGCTGTTCTAATCAAAAACAGAAGTGAAGAAACATGTAGCCAATTTTCTGTCAATGGTAGAAAATCAGTTTTCAACATCAGTAACAGCAATAAGAACAGATCATGGAACAGAATTTTCACTGCATGATCTGTTAGATCCCACAGGCATTCTACAACAAAGGCCTTGTGTAGATGCTCCACAACAAAATGGAGTTGTGGAGAGAAAACACAAACATAAGTGTTTGGTTGTTTAGCTTAGGCTTCAACTCTGCTTAGAAACAGATCAAAATTAGATCCAAAAGCCAGAAAATGTATTTTTTTTTAGGTTTCAAATCTGGCATAAAGGGCTATTTGTTGTATGATATACTCTCACATGAATGCTTAGTCTCTAGAAATGTACATTTCTATGAGCAAATTTTTCCATTCCATTCACACCCTGGCAAAGAATAACAGCATAGTTTTCCAAAACCAAGTTCTCAGTCCGTGCTCTACCTAGAAGAGCCTGAGATATCAAATCTCCCACAGCAGCCTCTGCAAGGTGAAGTACCTGTGCAGCATCAAATCTCTGATAGTTACAAATACCGAGTGTCAACACAAATCCTGCTGCAGTAAGGCAATCCATAAGAACAAAAAGAGTTACATCTTATTTACTTCATTACCACTCCATTTTACTGACTTCAAATGCTGCAGAAATAAATGATCCCAAGGTTAACTATCCAATTTCAAGGGTCTCATACACTAAACTGTCTAGCACACACAAGCACTCTGTGTTTTCTATTTCAGCTCAAGCAGAACCTACAAGTTACAGAACCAAATTGGTAGAAGGCAATGGATCAAGAAATAGCAGCTTTGGAACAAAACAACACTTGAATTCTCACAACTTTGCCTGAAGGACAGCAACCAATCGATTGCAAATGGGGCTACAAAATCAAAAGTAAGGCAGATGGAAGCATAGAAAGGCACAAGGCTCAATTAGTAGCAAAAGGATTCACACAAACCGAAGGCATTGATTATTTTGAGGCATTCTCTCCAGTTGTGAAAATGCCAACAATAAGAATTGTCTTAGCATTGGCAGCAACTCATCAATGGCCATTAAAACAACTAGACGTCAACAATGCATTTTTACATGGAGACCTCAACGAAGATGTTTACAAGAAGCTCCCACAAGGGTTTAAAGCAACAATCACACTTCATGTGCAGGCTAACACAGTCCCTATATGGTCTAAAGCAGGCTAGCAGACAATGGAATCAAAAACTCACTTCAGCTCTCTTAGCCATTGGTTTCAAACAATCTTTAGCAGACTGGTAACTCTTTACCAAAAAGGATGGCTCTCACTTCATAATAATCCTAGTATATGTCGATGACCTACTGTTAACTAGGAATCACGTGGCTGAAATTAATGCAGTCAAGAAAATGCTAGATGATGCATTCAAAATAAAGGATCTAGGTGATCTTAAGTTCTTCCTTGGACTTGAAGTGGCAATGAACAGCACTGGCATCTCTCTTTGCCAACGAAAATATGCTCTGGACCTATTAAATGACTCTGGCCTCTTAGCAGCAAAAGGAGCTTCATGCCCCATGGCTTCCAAGAAATCAGTTTCAGCAGATGCCAATATTCCTTTCGATGACATTCCAGCATATAGGAGATTAATTGGAAAATTGTTATATCTAACCAACACCCGGCCAGATATATAGCTTATGCAGTCCAACAATTAAGCCAACATCTATCAAAGCCATTAAATCATCACCATCAAGCAGGGTTACAAATACTTAGGCACATCAAAACATGTCCTGGAAGAGTTTATCTGCAGAAGACAAGCTATCAACATACATAGACTTGGACTGGGCAGGATGTCAAGATACCAAAAAATCTGTAACAGGTTTTTGTGTGTTCCTAGGCTCTTCTCTCATTGCTTGGAAAGCAAAGAAACAATCAACAATTTCCAAGAGTTCCACAGAAGCCGAGTATAGGGCAATGGCATCAACAGCATGTTAAGTGCAATTGATCACCAATCTATTTCAGGAACTACAGCAACCAACAACTTTACCTGCAGCATTATCCTGTGACAACCAATCCGCGATACAACTAGCTCTAAATTCAACCTTTCATGAACGAACAAAACACATAGAATTGGACTGTCATTTCATTAGGGAAAAAATCAACACTGGATTGGTACACTTGCTGCCGGTTTCAACAACAGAACAGACAACAGACCTCTTCACTAAGCCTTTAGATACTACTCCATTCACTCGGTTATGTTCCAAGCTATCTCTCCTCAACATCTTCGAGCAAGCTTGAGGGGTGTAGGATATTATATTTCCTCAGTCACGTCCTTGACACGTGATTGGCCTCTTTACAAACAATTAGTTATGTAATTAGCTGTGAAGTTTAGTTAGAAAATATGGAAAGTTAGTTATGCTCTAACTGAGCCTAGCTTCTCAGATAGCCTTCTACTTTTTATATAAGGATCCTGATCATCTCACAATCAATTCGTCTAATACAATTCTCAATTGCAATAGATACCAAAATGAACATGTTATGACCAAATTAATTATTCACTTGTCAATTTATTATTTCTATTGCTAGAATCAGAAGTGTAAGATGTTATGTGAAAAATATGAATTACTTACTTTATTATGGCTCAAACAAAAGCATGAAAAATATCCTAACACAAACCTTTCGAAAGTCATCCTGTGATAAATTTTCAACCAGCTTGGGTCCAGACGAAAAGAAACCTCGCCCAAGAGGACTGTAAGCAACAATTCCTATGCCTAGTTCTCTGAGATCAAAGACGATTGCGAATTCAAAACTCAGAATGAAATGCTTGGTAATATATTTTAGGATAAATTACAGTGATATCGTCTGAGATTCAATGAAATTATACTAGCACCCACTCAAGAGACACTGACCTCCCTTACAATTTCATTGAGTCTTGTAGAGGGAGTCAGTGTAGTTTCACTACACCTTAGAGAATATTAGTGTAATTTACCCTTTGATTTACCTTAAGGATAATGTGTGTGATATGTATTCTTACCTGCAAGTTGGAACTATGTCTTCCTCTACATCTCTAGACCATAAAGACCATTCCAACTGCACAGCTGTTATTGGATGGACTGCATGTGCTCTTCTGATAGTTGAAGCCGAGGCCTCAGATAGACCAATGTACTTTATCTTTCCCTCCTCAACTAGTTTTTTGAGTTCTCCAATCTTTCAAATGAAAAATAAGGAAAATATGGAAACCTTTCATTCACTTTCTTTTTATTTGAGTCATGAAACAATGACATAGCTGAAAGATCAACATATTTTTTTCACTTCCTAGCAAGCAAAATAACATGCGCGGTGATACAGATGCAAGTCAAAGTATGAATTGGATTTTTTGGTCATGATTCTGTTGGACTAGAGAATACCATGTTTTAGTTTTCATTGCCTAGGAACCAAAACTAAGCTGGGCCTATTAAGTCCAAACCGGACCCATATCACACTAAATCTGCCACTCCTCATTTTTATTAAAAACGAAAAAAAAAAGGAAAAAAAAAAAAGAGCAAAAGATTCTTAATACATCGTAGATGGAAACTTGTGACTTGCACGGGCAAAGGAACGATCAGTGGTTCCTGCGGCAATTTTAAGAGTCATAAATAATCACAATCACAACAATCATCTTCTTCCTTCCTCACTGCTAACTAAAAGGAAATTGAACCTCTACCCAAATGAAATGAATCAGAGAAAATTCGTCTACGCTTTGGATCTCTATCAAGATACCGATGCCTACATGAGACCGTGAGGAGTCAAAGATAGCATTTTGTTTTATTTAAACACTTACTTTTATACTTTTAGCAAATTTAACAACAATAATATGAGAAAGTCAAAATCATTTACACTATTTTAAGCTATTGTGAGACAAGATCTGATTGGTAAATGGAAACCAAACTGTTGGCAATTAAAATTGAAATTGCCTTGTTGAAATTTAGATTGCTGTGAGAAGAAAATATGAACACTCAAGAAAAATTAATCTCACAAAATATTTCTAGAAACAATAATACACTCAAAACTTTGGCTTTTGTTAGTAGCCAATTACACACTCAAAATAACACTACAATTTTGTTTCTCTCACTCACAAGCTCGCTGGAGCTTTTCTCTTCCTCACACACTTGCTTTGTTTCACAAGTTATTGGCTTAAGTTCTTAAAGCTCCCCTCGTGCCTTTATATAGGCATAAGAAGACACTAAATACCCAAGGCAGCACGGCTAATGCCAAATTGCTTTGAACTGCCACGTGTACCGCCTCATACATATCAAGTTGATATGTCCACTTGAATTTCCAGCTTCTTCATGTAAAGCATGTCAATTTTGCATCAACAACATAAACCTGCAGGTTGGCTTATAAAGGCTAATTATCTAGTCAGTAAATTTGACTCCTATTTATAAGCCAACCTGCATGTTTATGTTGTTGATGCAAAATTGGCATGCTTTACATGAAGAAGCTGGAAATTCAAGTGGACATATCAACTTGATATGTATGAGGCAGTACACGTGGCGGTTCAAAGCAATTTGACATTAGCAGTGGTTATGTGCGTTGGGCATTTAGTGTCTTCTTATGCCTATATAAAGGCATGAGGGGAGCTTTAAGAACTTAAGCCAATAACTTGTGAAATAAAGCAAGTGTGTGAGGAAGAGAAAAGCTACAGCGAGCTTGTGAGTGAGAGAAAGAAAATTGTAATGTTATTTTGAGTGTGTAATTGGCTATTAACAAAAGTCAAAATTTTGAATGTATTATTATTTCTTTCAATAGAAATATTTTGTGAGATTTATTTTTCTTGAGTGTTCATATTTTCTTCACACACCAATCTAAATTTATAACAAGAAAATTTCAATTTTAATTGCCAACCCAAACTCTGACCAAATCACACGGCAAAAAGGAAAAGAATCGAGAAAGTCAAACCGTGACTTCAATAGGGAGGCGAGTATCGATACGGTGCTGGTAATAGAGATCAATGCAATCGATTCCCAACCTCTTCAAGCTCCCTTCGCAAGCCTGCCTCACATACTCCGGATCGCCGCGCAGAGCAATCTTGCCGGCCGCTAAGATAATTCCAAATTTGGTGGCCAACTGAACTTTCTCCCTCACGCCTCCCGCCAGAGCCTACGCCACATGACCAATTTTGACGACACACAGTTATACACTTCAATATGCTTCCACAGACATGTCTAAGAATTAAATACCTTTCCGAGGAGGACCTCGTTTGTGTGAGGGCCGTACACATCGGAGGTGTCAAGAAACGTGACCCCGGTGTCGATGGCGTGGTGGATGAGGGAAATCATATCGGGATCGGGTTTTGGAGGGCCATAGTTGGCGGACATGCTCATGCAGCCAAGCCCCTGGGCAGACACCACCAACCCTTGTGACCCCAGCTTCATCCTGCCAACTAATTTCGCCATAGCCTACTCCGATCGAGCGTTGACCCAAATTTGCTTTCAGTTCCTTCACGAACCTGTGTATTATTGTGTGCTCCCCCTCGGTGGAAACGTCACTGCCTTTGGCTTTGTTGTAATTTACTAATTTTTGAAAAAAGGCAAAAAATTATGGTTCAACTTATAATTATTTTTTATTAGAATAAAAATAGGGTTAATTAAAAACTCGCAAATTTTATATTTTATTTTTTATAATTTTTTTTGTTAGAAAATCATCACTCATGAAATATATTTGTTAGGTTTTAATCATAAATCGGAAATTTTATTTTTTATCCCTCATGAATTTTTGTTGGAAAATCATCTAATATAAATTTTTTTATAGGTTTTAATCTTTGTCATCCATTTGAGTCGTTAACGGGTGACGTGACAATTAATTTGGTAGCGTGACAGTCACATGCCATGTATATGACTATTAAACCCAACCATTGACTTGACCCGCTTAATTAATGTCCTACCTGTGACCCGTGACCATAAATTAAAAAATATCATCATAATCATAAACTGCATTATCAATTCACTATCATCACCGTCTCACACACCATTAGAACCTTCATCCTCATCACTCTCTTCACTCTCACCCACACCCTCTTTCTACTCCCTCATCCACACGAACCTTATCATCATCATCACCTCATGTACCTTTCTTCATTGGCACTTAAGCCATTCCACAACCTTAGCACCAGTACACTCACTATTGACTCTTGCTCTGATATGTTCCAATTCATCATCTCCCCCAACATCTGTGCCAAGAATGACTAATGGCCATGGTTGTGAGCGACTGATCCCTCTTCCACGACAATAATTGTTGTCGTCGCGACGGCAATGATTTGTCGATAGCAAGTGGTGGCTAATGCATGGTGTCTTCTCTACTTCTTCTTCTGCATTTTTTTAAAGATCTATGCATCGTTGTTGAATTTGGATATGTGTGTAAGTGGGTGGCAGAATGGAGAAGGAGGGTTGATGATGATGATGATGATGATGATGATNTTGAATTTGGATACGTGTGTAAGTGGGTGGCAGAATGGAGAAGGAGGGTTGATGATGATGATGATGATGATGATGATGGGTTGTTGTTAATGGAGAAAGAAGAGTTGTAGATTTTGAGATTTTGATGTTGCTGATGATAATTCTGAGGGTTGTTGTTGTTTGATTATTATGATGATGATGGTTTGGGCTTAGGGTTTGGTTGCAGTGGTGGGTGGTGGCGGGTTGGTAGTGACAGTGGTGGGTGAAGTGATATTGTTGGTGGTGGTGGTAGAGGTGTTGGCGAATGTGGTCCACGAGGGCAGATGGAGGTGGTGATGGGTGACAATGAGCATAGTTGTTGTAATTGTTATTATGATGGTTGTGGTGGTGATGGGTGGTGGCGAGAAGAGAAGGAGAATGGGAGGGTGGGGCGTGGATGGCGGTTGGTGGTGGTGAGGAGGAGGGTTGGCGACAAGTTAGATGTGGGTGGGGGAGAGCCATGGTGGTGAGGTGAGGGAGAAGGGGAGCAAGGAGGGAGTGGAAGAGGACAAGAGAAAGATGGATTCTTTTATAATTTTTTTAATGCAATTTGGGTCAAGTTTGGGTGGGTCAATTTGAATAATGGATCAATTGTATTTGCCACTTCGTCAAGTTAATTATCACGTCAACAGCTAAAGGTCCAAATGAAAAAACCCAACGAAAATAATTTATGCAATAAGATTTCCTAACAAAAAATTTATGAAGGGTAAAAAACAAAATTCTCGATTTATGAGGGACTAAACACTAAATTAACCATATGCCATGTGTGTGGCACGTGACTGCTATATGACTAAGTTAACTGCTATATCACTAGTTTACAACCCAAGTGGAAGTGGTCGAATAGTGGTGAAATTTTGGTGATGAACTTGTTGGTGGACGAAGATGACAAAGACAGTGGTACCAACATTGACGAAAATGGATCTTTGGAAGGAAGAGAAGTGGGCATGAAGAAAGGAAGAAATAGAGAGAAAGGAAAATGTAAGGAGAATGAGTTCAACCAACTTAGAGTAATCATAATAGAAAAGGGCTCACGGAAGGAGTCATGACTTTTAAACCATGTTAAGATTCATGATGGAGCACGAGAATAATAGGCAAAGAAAGTTATCAAAGAAAGGTAATATTTGTACTACTAAATGACACTGTTATTGTGTACAATTTGAAACCTCTATTTATTGGTCATTGGTTAGAAACAGAATCAAGACATAATTATATAAATCAACCCAATATTAAATTAAATCAGATATTAATCAATATAAGATACCATAAGAATATTTTACTTTAACGTATATTGTAGATATTCTAACAACTAAGCGTTATTCTGGGACTGTTATAAAAAATCATCAAAGTATCTCAGCTTTCGATTATCTAAATATGAAGTATATAACTGTGATCAAGAATGGAGCACTTGCTTCATATCCACGTCCCATAAATTACGCTCAATACAAATGACAAATTCATTGATGGAGAAATGTTTTGAACCACAAAGCTGATCTTTTATGGTATCTTTTCAGTCCGTTCTTGAAATCTACATATATGATTCCAAATCGAACAGTGTAACCATCAATCCACTCAAAATTGTCCAACAATGACCATGCGAAGTAGCCCTTCACCTTGACACCATTCCTACCAAATTCCAAGTGTTAGGCTAATACATGTTGAATTCATAAAGGAGGTAAATATCAGATTTTTTTTTTCAACCTAAAATACTAGACACCAAGTAGACAGTTTTCACACTCAAGTAGAAAAGTAACAGTAAAAAGTAATAACTCCCATGGATATTTTCTTTTCCCTGTATCCATGATGGTATCCCCTCAAAATGTACGTTCAAATTACACTCTTTTGAGAAAAATTAAAAACAAAAGAACATTTAGTAGAAAACACTCACCTTATGGCCCTTTGAACATACAGAAGGTGTTGTTCAAAATAGTGTACCCTCAATTTGTCGCCAAGTGACTTTTTACCGTCATTAACCTCGTCAACTCCTGTAAATATTTGAACGATTTATTCAAAAGAGAACATTTGGACTAACATGGTAAAGATTGATTCACCTCTTCAAGAAGAGTGATATAGGAAACTTGTTACAGATAAACATACCATTTTCTGTAATGTAAATGATTGGATCGTCATACTTCGTCTTAGTGTACTCTAACACATCTTGAATTCCTCGAGGATAGACGTAGAGCCAATCTGAGGCAGCCTGCAAAATTACTATCTTTTCAATTCCATCACGAAATTAAAATTTTCGTGGAGAGAAAATGTAGATTTGATTTTCTCTTCTGTGTTGCTATATTCAATGAGTTAAACGTTGGAGCCAAGAAAACAAACTATGCACTGTGTTCACTTTACCCCCCCCTTCAATTTTAAAAGTAAGCAAATTGATCCTCTAAAGTTTTATAATAGTGCAAATTAATCCTTACATGACCAAATTAAATTATTAGAGGGAAGAGGATCAAATAAGTGCAATTTATTCATTTAAGACTTGATTTGCACCATCATAAAATTTCAGAGTCAATTTGCACAATTTTAAAAGTGAGGGAGTAAAGTACGGATGGTGTATAGTTCGGGGGGGTAAATTGTTATTTTCCCTTATAATAATAGGCTGTCCGTATTAGTGAAAACTTCTTATTGTCAAACACTTGAGCATCCAAAACATATTGAAACTTATCTCTATAAGCAAGTACCTTTGGACCAATGAGAACCCCATTTCTTGCAGCTGAAGCAACACAATGGATCATGAGTAAGCAAATGTGTGAAGCGAATTAAACTGAAGCCGAGAAACCAGAAAGCATAAATAAGCTTCGTTTAGAAATTAGAAATGCATACCAGTCATTGTAGCGCAAGTTTCTGTCAAGATAGATAGGTTTCCTCGTTGGCAAGGACCGTTGGCTACATAATATGCAGTGTAATAGTTTAACCCTATGAAGTCAAAGGATCCTTTAACCATCAAGTGTTGCCTTCTGGAAAACTTTGGCAAGCGTTCACCGACTTTGTTAACCATTACATCAGGGTATGTGCCAGAGTGAAGCGGTTCCATAAACCTTACAAAACAGAAAATGAGGAGGTAACAGTTAGGGCGGCAAAGAGGACATAGACGAAGATGAAGGTGAGGAAGATGCTGTGCCAGGAGTGGGCAGATGCAGTAACGGCAGGGCGAAGGGAAGGCACGGTAGAGTACTCACAAATGTTTACTATAAAAAATAAACTTATTTTAAATTTAGTGAAGATTAAACTCAAGATCTCTATCATTTAAAGTAATGTATTATCCACTAAACTAGTATTACTTTTTATAACATTTTATGCAATCATATTTATTAATATAATTTTATTATTTAATTTTAATTTTTAAAAAATATCACAAGGACTCTTCCACACTTATACTCTCATCTGAATAACGTGAGAGTAAGCTACCAAAGTGGCACCACTTGATTTGAGACATACGTTGGTGATGGTAAAAGTAGCATAATTATTTTGTAAGACCAATTATTTGTTTATTGTTACATTTTGATCCCAACGATTATTTAAATTTATTTTATTAATTTTACCTAGAGATCCTTGAGTTGATTTACACTTTTTGATTCATGTATGCATTTCATTTGGGTCAAAACATCTACTTGAAAGAAATTAAAAACGTCAGCTTGCGTGAACACTCAAGAACCCTAAACACTAAATTTTCACCACTAGTCTATCTCCTTCGCGAATAGCTCAATATCCTCCATCGCCGCCACTAGTCATCCCTTCACCATTAGATCCATATCAGGCTCTTGAAAAGGAACACAATTGGAAAAAGAGAGAGATTTTGAAATTGAAAAATGAATTTAGATTATTGTCAGTGGACGTCAAAACTATGCTCAGCCCAAAAAGTAAGAGCCTTGGAGTGAGTGGTTAAAACTAGGGATTCCTGGATTTGGATGGAAGTGGTTGTAGTAGTAGCCACTAAGGTTGAGACGAGACGGTGGGTGATGATTGGAGATGGATGTTGGGAAGTGGGGCGGCCAAAACATGTTCAAAAGTGGCGAAGGATGTTGTGAAGGGAGGAGGAGATTTGGGGTTAGGATTCTTTAGTGTTTACTCAAGTTGATGATTTATAAGTACATGTTTTGATCCAAATGAAATGCAGACATAAACCAAAAAGTGGTAATGGACTTGAGGATTTCTAGGTAAAATTAATAAAATAAATTTAAATAATTTTTAGGATCAAAGTGAAACAATAAACAAATAATTGAGCTTAGAAAATAATTATGCTAGTTTCACCATAACTTACACATGTCTCAACTTAAGTGATGCCACCTAAGAATGGTAATTTTACCCTTTCAAGTCCAAAAGCACTAGAGCACTCACTTTTTTTTTTTTTTTTTTACATATGAGCCAAAACAACATTGTATTGATTATTAAATAACCACGTCAATACCGTTAATAATCACATCAAAGTGGTTTGTTAGTTGACAAATTAGGAGACTAACAAGAGATTAGACCAACTCATGTTTTATAAAAAAATAAAAATACCAAATTGAATGTCTTTCAAAATATATGACCAAATTCAATAAACAAATGTAATTAAATGACCAGAAAGATATTTTAGCCTAAGAATAATGTAACTGAGATCAGAGAAGGGTAGTTAAAATTGGTGAAGACACTTACCAATCATACAAGAAAGCAAGGGCACGAGATGTTGCATCTTGGTCAGCTTTTGATTGGGATAGTGGCACAACCCAGATAGGATTTAGTGATATCCCAATTTGACCCTTCTGAGAAACCTATAAGAAAACAATTAATTGTTCTTTAATTTTAGCCAAGAATACATTATTGGTTCTTATAGCTATACCCTGATTTATCAATTTGATCCTCTAGCTTTTTTTATTCAATTTGTTTCCCAACCTTTATTTGAACTTTCAATTTGGTAATTTTATTGTCGATTTGTTCTTCTACGTTTTAAATTGGAACCTTTTATTATCAATTTGGTTCCCTATATTTATCTACCTCTTACTTTTGAGCCATGTTTGGCACCAAATCCTTCAAATTAGCTCTTTAAATTTTCATGAAAGTTGTAATTTTTTTCTTGACTTTAAAATGAACATTTAATTTGGGTCAATTTACGAAGAAGTTATGGCTCGATCTTTACCATCTCTTCAATCCGAGAATTGCGTGACTAAATTAATAGAGATTTGAAACATAGGGTACCAAATCAAATGACATAAAAAAAAAATGAAAGAGAGAGGATATAGCTAGGCATGATTATGTTTTATTTAACAGGAATTCGACGTGCTGCATTGGATTCAAAATAATAAATAATGTAACCTGGTACTTGTTCCTGTAGACTTTTACCGCTGCAGCATGGGCAAGAATCTGGTGGTGTGAAACCAAGTAGGGCTCGGTACCAGAATCACCAGCGCTGCAATTTGGGGACACCCACTTAGAACATCTCGCCGGTGGGAATTCACCATTTGCGTAACCCTGGAGGCTATACATCAGCGGCTCGTTCAAAGTAATCCAATTCTTAACCCTGTCACCGAATTCTTGAAAGCATAATTCTGCGTAATGTGCAAAATCTTCCCTGCAAAATAAAAAAAAGATAAAATCAAACCAAACCAAAGTGTGCATTTTTGAAGCAGTTAGGAAAAATAGATAAAGGAATGCTTACACAATTTTTGGACTGAGAAAACCACCGTATTCATCTTCAAGAGCTTGGGGGAGATCCCAGTGAAATAGAGTTACAAAGGGTTGCAGTCCTGTAGGTAGGGATATGGTTGAGAAATATCTTAAGTTAATTTTGGTTAATTGAGAATATACGAAACTTTTCTTTTTTTTTTTTTTTTTTCTTATCATTGGTCGAATAGACATTCATGTGCTTAAGAAATCTTTCGCAGTAGAGATAATTTCAAATTCGAAAAACACCATATACTCAAAAACATAATTGGATGCATACTCAACTACAAGCTTATTTTTCTAAATCTAGTATAATTGCATAACTATAAATCCCTATAACTTAGAATTCCCCAAAGTTTGTTAGTCAGCACTTTTAAAATTGTTCATTCGCAAAAACGAAATTTCACTTGTACTTACCATTTGATAGAAGCTCATTTAGGAGATTGTTGTAGTATGTGATGCCTTCTTGGTTAACTCCTCCCTTCAGGCTTCCACCTAAAAAATGTAGTTCAATTTTTAGCTTTAGCTACACCATGGGAATACAAATTTGTATGTGTACAAAGTCATCACAACCATAATATTCCCCTGGCATTATACAAACTAATGATCCACATTAGCAATGCACTAAACCTCAAAAAAATCAAATAGCTACTTATTAAACAACTAATCTCAGGATATATATGTAGCTAAAAGGATTATATAAGCAGGGAAGCTTGGAAAGTTTTCTCACTAGGCAGTATTCTTGACCAAGAAATGGAAAATCTGTAGGCTTGAAATCCAATATCCTTCATCGCACCAATATCTTCCTGCATTTTATTTTTTTCAAAAGGATGAATATCACCAATCTAGTTTAAATAAAATCTCAATAGCTAGGGGATTCTTTATTTGGAGACTACATTAAATTCAAATGAAGGGAATCAAATTACCTTGTAGCGATGGTATGAATCAGTTGCAACATCCCCATTGCTGTGGTCTGCTATTCGATCTGAAGCAACAAAGACATGTCACAAAAAAGATGCAATTTTCTTGGTAATCATGAATCCTGTTCATCCTTAAAATTAGAGGTGAAACTTTCAGGCAGGACTTGTCCATATATTTCCCAATCCATTGTTCTTTCTCCAGCAAATTGATGAAATGGGGATTCACTCAAGTACATTTTTCTTCATTGCTTACCAAGTATGTAGTTTTTTTTTTTTTTTAAATTATTTTTCTGTTGTTTTATTAACTAGTGCTCGACAAAGAAAGAAAGAAAGAAAACTGAAGAATAAGAGAGATGCTGCCAACTAACCTGATTGTGCATGAGTGAAAGTGTCCCATATGCTTGGGCCCCTGCCACCTTCATATGTTGCGCCTTCATACTATATGCACATGGCGAAAATGGAAAAGGCAAAATTAGACCCAACCCCACGTAACCAGATATAAATAAACAAGGTTAAATTACATGAGGAGGGGGAGGTCATTGTTGCATAGAAAAATAAATGAGAGACTAATGTAAGTTTAATAAACTTAAAGGGATGTCATGTCACTGTAATATTACAAATGTTATTTTAACACCAGAGTTGCTGTAGACAGACGGAGTTTGTTTATTATGTTCTTTAAATTTTCACATTCAGGTGATTTCACAACCCTTTTATTGCCCACTCCTATGCGACTTCACAACCTCTGTCTAGCCCTATCGTAAGAAAAAGCAAAATGTAAAGGGCATAATGAGCAAAACACAAGTGTTACTTAGATAAATAGAAAGAGTCAGTATAATTTCACTTAAGGTTGTATGTAATTTACCAATAAATAAACATGAGAGTTGAAGAATATAATTAAACAAGAACAAAACCTGGTAAGCTGAAGATGATGTACCAAATACAAAATCTGCAGGGAAGCTGCTACGATTAAGAGAATTTACTGACTGCAACAGAGCAACAGAAACAACCAGGACAAGAAGGCCCTTAAACCACATGTTGTTCAAATCTGAATGATCCTCAGAATTCTGCACTCATAAGCTGATTAAGAGGCTTTATATATAGATATGTGTGTGTATGTAAAGAGAAAGAGACTTGGTCTTTAATAACTAATAAGACAAAGAAAATGGGCGTTCTTCTTCTTGTCCTCATTTGCTTTGTCATACTCCCATGTACGGATGCGATTATTGGTGAGAAACGGCAATTAGATTCCATATGGCAGAAGTGGCAACCTGCTTAATGTGCGTCTAAAAAGCACAAAATGGAAGCTGCTAGCCAGCAGTAGCTGCTTTGCAATTCAACCAGCTTCTATACACCTTAACTCGACGTGACAATGGGTGAATCTTGGAGAACAGGTTTTTATTTTTATTTTTTCATTTTTGTGATAATTTATTTGGAAGTAGATAATGTATAATTTTTTTTTTTTTAGATAAACAATGGGACTGATAATGCCTAAATCAAAAGATTACAATTCCATTATACTGTAAAAAGGGTTATCGGTCCCTTCTACTAAAAAAGCAAGAGAAAGAAAAGGCACAACAACATCAAAAGCATGGAAGCTTAAAGATAAACTATGGGTATGTTTAGCCAAAATATCATGTAATGACCCCTTTTTAAAAAAAAAACAAAAAGAAAAGAGAAACAACAAACCACTGCAGCAGTTTTGGCAGTCCTACAGCGGTTCGGGGAAGAGTCTCACATCGATTAGTGAGTGTAGAGGGGGCATTAAGCTTCCCTTATAAATAGAACCTTTCCCAGAGTGTTTAAACGTGTTAATTGACTTAAAGAGCTCTTAAAGGTTGTGCTTTAGCGCGAACTCTCTTAGCTATAGTATTTCTTTACTTGTGCAGAAGCAATGCTTTCACATAAGGTGTCCACTCTTAGTAGCGTTCTGTGTCAGTTGTCCCCAGTTGTCTGTCATTTCAAGTGAGTGACTTTCTTCACGATCTATTTTCAGACCATGTATTTATTTTATAAATTATTTTACTAAGCATTTCTTTTTAATGAAACCTTAGGAGGAGGAATTTATTATTACGGAATTATTTATTTATTTGGAAATTGCTTTATTTATGAAAGTAGTTATTTATGAAAATATTTGTGAAGTTATTTTTAGAAATTCATGTAAATTATTTTAGAACTACATGGAACCATTGATCTTTATGCTTTACGAACTAGTTATATTATGCTATCAGATATCAGTTAATGTGTCATCTTGTTTACATCGTTTTCATGGTAGTAGATCTATGATAATGGTACGTTAGCAACAACCTATGTTGACCCTGGTATACCTTGCATGATCGTCACGTATAATAGATTTCAGACATATACAATAACTAGGGCAAGACCGTGAAGCTTGGACATATGCAGACCGTGAAGCCTAATGTCATGTATTATGTAGAATAGGGTAAGACCGTGAGACCTGGACATTATCATGAATAGTTAAACAGTATTGTTTGGATTCATCTATCTAGAGAACTCGTAACTTTAATTATGTTTTAAATGTTTTGATGTATTATGTAGTATATACTGTATAATGTTTTTAAATGATATTATACATGTATTGCATATGCTTGCCATGTCTGCGAAATACCTCATGTCGTCGTGGGGTCTATCATTCGCTGAGCAATGACTCACCCATCATCAATGTTATTTTTCAGATAACGCTGACGAGGATACTCCTTTCCTCTAGTAGATTCTAGCAGTTCAGAACTTGGTGAGTTTCACTTTGTAGTGAAGTAATTTTTAGTTACGATTAGCTTAGTTGTCATGTTAGAATGCTCCATTAGAACACAAGAAGGAACCGTTAAGCATTAATTATTTCAGTATTTTATTTAAAGGATATTTTGTATAATAGTTTAAATTCTTTGTTTAAAAGACTAGTTAGTTTATTTAATGGATTTTTTTATTATTCATTCAAATTCATGTTTTTATGAAAATTATGCAACATTAGAGGCTTTTGTCAGGTAATCCCCTACGTACTGGTGACATTTTTGGAGTGTCACATAACAGCACAAAAATTTGCTTTCCTAAAAAAAATGATGAGAGTGAACTGTCAAGTTCACATTAAGAAGAGTAGTAATAGCTTTCACCAAGGGAGAACAAAGGTGGTTAAAATCTAGAGGGACCATAATAAAGAATTAGCAACACACTTGAAATCCAATTCAAGGATCACTAGCTAAAAACCCAAATGGGTTGTCAAGGAAATATTAGCAAAGGCTCCCCTAAGCTCAACAAAAATGACCAAATAAGATCCAAGGTTATAGCTAAAAGAATATATGAAGCTATACCATTATGGTTCCAAATAATCCCACCACAAGTGGTTAAAGTTCCAAATAATCCCACCACAAGTGGTTAAGTTCCCATGGTTAACCACCGACCCATCAACATTCACTTTCACCTAACTCGGAGGAGGAGAATCCCAAGATATATGGCGCACCTAATAGTGAGGAATCGTGAATGAGCACAAGCACTTATTATCAATTTGGTTCCCTATATTTATCTACCTATTATTTCTGAGCCATGTTTGGCACCAAATCCTTCAAATTAGCTCTTTAAATTTTCATGAAAGTTGTGATCTTTTTCTTGACTTCAAAATGAACATTTAATTTGGGTCAATTGATGTTGGAATGAAGAAGTTAAGACTCGATCTTTACCATCTCTTCAATCTGAGAATTACAGGGTACCAGAATCACCCACTTAGAACATCTTGCCGGTGGGAATTGAACCATTTGCTTAACCCTGGAGGCTATACATCAGCGGCTCGTTCAAAGTAATCCAATTCTTAACCCTGTCACCGAATTCTTGAAAGCATAATTCTGCGTAATGTGCAAAATCTTCCCTGCAAAATAAAAAAAAGATAAAATCAAACCAAACCAAAGTGTGCATTTTTGAAGCAGTTAGGAAAAATAGATAAAGGAATGCTTACACAATTTTTGGACTGAGAAAACCACCATATTCATCTTCAAGAACTTGAGGGAGATCCCAGTGAAATAGAGTTACAAAGGGTTGCAGTCCTGTACGTATATATGGTAGAGAAACAAAAAGTAGGAGTTGATATTTTTTTTTAAAAAAATTATTTATTGCATAACTTAGAATTCCCCAAAGTTTGTTACTCAGTACTTTTAAAATTGTTCATTCGCAAAAACAAATTTCACTTGTACTTACCATTTGATAGACGCTCATTTAGGAGATTGTTGTAATATGTGATTCTGAAGAGTCGAAGCTGATTCAAATGCCATTGACTTAGAATTGTCATTGATCCCAAGTGCGTCGTAAGCCTTTGCCAAGGCAAAGGTTGTTCTCTTCTGTGTTAGGAACCGTCTCCAGCACCTTAAAGAAGCAAATGAAGAATATAATATACGGTCATGATATTTGCACCACTGGAGATGCCAAATCAATAGTCAAAGTGCAATAATTACGTATCTTACGTGATTATTTAAATTGGTTGGGTATCAAATAACAAAAATGTTATGTCTTTTTCTCTCGCTATGTATATATTTATTTATTTATCTTATATTGCAATGAAATTGGTTGTGTCACAAATAATAAAAACATTAGGTCTGAGTATACAAAAAGGTTGTGTATATACTTAAACTAGTTGTGTTTCAAACAACAAAATGTCTGTTTT